>KN171652.1:142998-154120 GCA_000757755.1 Steinernema glaseri
CGCTACAGAAACGTACTCTTTCCTGTCGAAAAGCCCAGCTGGGATCGTCAACTGCTCCCAGGCTAACAGATACCTGCGTTCCGAAAAGGAGTAAAGAGAACAGAAAAGCGCTGGAAGGAAGGAGCATCGTGCGACGACGCCTTGTTTCGACAAACGGGTTGTTTCTGTTTGTGGACTGATTTAGAACGCTGTTGTGCTAGGGGTTACCGGAGGAGTAACGTCGATTAGACGAGCCGACGCCTCCAATTCCAATTAGCCGAAGCGGGAAGGGCGTGTGGAGACGACTGAAGCAGGGTGAGCGGAGGACACGTAGAAACTCCTATGACAGTGCGATTGCGTTTCTGTGGTTTTTGTTGTTGGTGTTGAGCTGCGCAAGTACAATTCTTGAAACGAGCAATGGAGCGTGGAACGCCGTCGTCGCCCCGAACAGCTTCTTTTTTCGCACGCTAGGGGACAATTGCGCTTAGCCCAAGGCTGCTTCAGCTGGTTCTGCGCGTGTCGCTTCCATAGCTGACATAATCACGCGGAAGCCATATGATACGTTGGATCTGTTAATATGCGATTAATCAAGATTAATTCGTCCTGTCTACGAGTGGCGATTGCACTGCAGCAAATCAGTCCGACAAAAACGTTCCTCAGTGTTTTTAAAGCCGCGAACCTGTCTGCGCAGAAGTTGCGAGTGGTCTCGGAAACAGGTGAAGACATCGCATGACCCGAAACAAACACAGCCGAATGACCTTCAAATCCAGTTTAATGTCTCTTCAAAGAAAAACAGCCTCTTCGCCAATAAGAATAATATGAAACGCCGAGGAAACCTGAGTACTTTGATCAAAAAATGGTCGCAAAAATCGTTTTCTTCAGCGACCTCGTAGGGTTCCTTTCGCCGGAATCTGATATAAAGGGAGGGTCACACATGAGTAACCAGAAATGCAGGAATTGTTTGTTCAGTATACATTTCTGTAAAAGGCTCTGAACAACCTGGACTCTGACTCATAGAAGGCAGAGCGGTTTGAGACAAATTTCGAGCATCACCTGCAGGAAAGAAGGATGATCATCGCTCCTGTGGAAGAGGGTTTTATTTCATAACATCCCATACAAGAGTGCTTAAGAAACAGTGATATTTTTCGTTAAACTTATGAATTTTTGACAATTTATGTTTCCGTTCGGTTCCAGGAGTCAAGGTGCACAAAAGGAGGGAAAGAAGGTTTTCTCTGTAAAGCCCGGTGCAAATGTTTCTAAGAAATGGAACTCTGTGCTGAGTGCACCTGGTCGTGGTCACGTAATAAAGTAATGAAACTTGGACTTGGAGCGATGAGGAACAGATGGCATACAAGGTACTGTAGTTTGAAATGAAAGTGGTGTCGTTGAAAAATGTAGCGTTGAACATCACTAGACATCTTTTTTAATACACTTATATCCACATTTCTGGATTTTAACAGTTTCAATTGTGTTCTGTTTTGAGACGCCACCATGGAACGGCTGATAAAAGTTAGCGTCCCTCTTCATGACTTCCCGCTATTTTTGAACCTACTGAAAACAATATAAAGTTCCTAAAAGGACTTCTAAACATTTCTTTTTTGGGAACACGGCTCGTTTCAACGTCCGTGCGCTTTGAGTTCCATTGTGGCGTTGAAAGGAAAGGTGTTCACTGTAAAGGATGCGTTGACAGCTTTCAATCTTCCGCCAGATGAAAGATCAACCGATCGATGTGGTGGAATTGGCGACAGCCTCGAGCAACCACTGAGTGTACGTTGTCGGAAAGGGCATCCACGTCTTTTATCGACCACAACCACCTACCGGTCAAACGATAGACATGGGCTGCACACTGATTTTCCATTTCTGCCCGTCTCATCTGATCTCTTGCTCGTGTCGATGATATCTCGGATGCAGACCGGTGATATTTATCAAAATGGCGATCACCTTCCACGGGTGCACTTTGTCACTCCTATCAGCCTTTTTAGTCCAGGGCGCCGTTGGAAGTGATAGGCGACTTCTGCCCAAACTTCGTCACCGTCCTTACCTATTAGTTCGCTTGAGCGGCTCCGCCAACGGTGCTCATAAGTGCTTGTTTGCCTCTGGCCTTCCTTTTTTCCACTTTTTGCTCCGTCGTCACCCAGGAGCCATGCCCAAGCGCTTTTGGCCCCAGCCGAAGGGCTTTCTAGGAGTCTTAAGACCCTCAGCGATTAATGCAGATTAAAGAAGATGCAAACGCGAGAAGTCGTGCGTGTTCTGTTTCGCGCGGCGTCGCACGTCAGAATCGATGTGGAGTATGCGCGCGTCTAGCTTACATCGCGCAGCAGCAGTCGCTCCTCATTTGTGAACGCTCCCGCGTCCGTTCCTCTCCGTCAGGCAACATGCCCTGGCCGATTCAGCCGGAAATTCGCAAACGTTTACCTTGTGCATGTGGCGTTCGATAGCGGTTGAAAGTTGTAAGTGGTTCTGGGGAGGGGGTGGCAAATTTTTGGATCTGGGTTTTGGCCTTAGATTGAAAAAAAAAAATTTTCGTAAGTGGTCTGACGCGGTTCCTATTTTGGCTCACACGTCGTCAAAGCTGGTGATTTTGGCTTACATTTTTATCAACATTTATGGAAGCCTCGGATGAGCGATGGATTTCGTCTTTGCATAATCCATAAGGTCTGCGGAGTACGCTAATCCAAAAATTTCCAATTTGCCATCTCCGCGAGCGGGAGTCACTATTACCCCCTACCTCTGCTACAGACTGTGCGCGAATGGCCGGAGTGCACAAAAGTCGGCTGGACGAAGGGAACGGCATGGTGTTCCTGGCAGGGAACTCGCATCCCGAACTTGCCGAGCGAGTTCAGAGGTAAGCCGCTGTTTGGCTCCATGGTCATCGTACGCTTGCTTTAGTCGATTGGGTATTAGAAAGGCAGATGTTAGTATTTTTAATAAATCTAACGGAGGTATAGATGTGTTTCCAACGTCGCATCGATGCCTATTTTTGCCATTTTAGAGACAGCTGTTGACATTAAGCAAAGTGTTCGCGGAAAGCACGTTTTCATCCTGCAATCCGGCACGAAGTGAGTGGTTCAGAAGTGGGACCAGCTTGAGCGTGACCCTTCAGAGATGTAAACAATGACATCATGGAGCTGATGATTCTAATCTACGCGTGTAAGACGTCTATGGCACGAACGATTACCGTAATCCTACCGTATCTCCCCTACTCGAAGCAGTGCCGAATGCTGAGACGCTCGGCCATTCCCATGAAACTTATTGCGGATATGATCTGCAAATCCGGTAGTCGAACTCACATTGGTCCCGTCACGAAATAGTCCAAAATTAAGGAGCTTCGAGAGTTGTGTCCCTGGATCTGTACAAAAAAGAAATCCAAGGTTTCTTCTCCATTCCAGTGGACAATCTCCGTGCGTCTCCCTTTTTGCTACAGTACATCAAAGAAGAGGTAGACCTCTTGCTCATATCTGTCCAACTCCAGTTTAGGTAGTTGAGTATCGTAACTCGGTGATCGTGGCCAAGAGTCCCGGAGTGATGAACAAGGCGACATCCTACGCCGATCGACTGCGTGTGGGAATCGCCGTCATCCACGGGGAGGTCAAAGACGAAGAGGAAAGCGGGATGGAGGATGGGCGCCAGAGTCCACCTCCCGAGTCCGCCGATTTGGCCAAATACGAGTTGTTTCCATGTAAGAATGGGACGGACTACACTTGAAACGTAGGCGATTTACAGCGCACGTCTCAAAAGAAAAACCTCCGTTGACACTGGTCGGAGACGTCGCCGGCAAAACCGCATTCATGGTGGTGAGTGGCGACTAGAAAAACTTGACTTTTTTCAACAGTTTTAAAAACTTTCAACTTTCTTTCCTCTTTAGGACGACATAATCGACGACGCACAAAGCTTCGTTGCCGTTGCTGAACTGCTCAAGAAGAACGGTGCGCATGAAATCTACGTGCTCGCCACTCACGGACTTCTCTCGTCGGACCTGGCACTGCTGCAGGCTTCGCCAATTACCGCGGTAAGGAAAAAATTCCGCCCCTTTTTGTTGTGAAAGAGCGATGAAAGTGCTAGACGGAGATTTGTTTGGTCTCTCGGCGAGTGACTCAGTCGACTCTGATTGATTTGAAATGCATGGAAGTTACTTATGCTTTACACCCTATCTGTTTAGATTATCGTCTCCAACACGGTTCCACACGCGATACAGACGTCCGTTTGCAGCAAAATAAAAACGGTGGACGTGTCGCTTATGATTTGCGAGGCGATGCGCCGTATCTACCACAACGAGTCCATGGGTCTTCTATTCCGGGATGTCACCATTGATGACTGACACCTCCGAGCAAGATGTACATTTGACACCATATCTTCAGCGCTCTTTCCATTAAGAATTCCACCCACTTCTGATGGGCTGATTTTGTCAGAAATGAATACGTCGTTTCAATTATCGCTATATTTACATCCATCCTCCACATATCCAATACGGTACATGTCAAGTGTACTAAGGCTAGCGATCCTTCTCCTGAATCTAGACTCCTAGTTCGGAAGGCAGGGGGCCGTGGTGAGGTGGAAGCATAGACAATAGTATATACAGACAACTCTAGACGATCGCTTATTTGGTGCATTCATAGATGGACACTACGTGGATACAGGGTAGGCTATGAGGATCACCGGCATGAAACCTGGTGGATTACCTACTGGACAGTGTTTTCATGGGTGTGCTGAATGCGAGACAGTACTTCATGTAGACGCGCCTCTCGACCAGGTACTTGTAGCACGCGTAGACGGCACACAGGAACCAGATCATGAGCACGGCGCAGATCGCGTAGAGGAAGGTGATGGCGTAGACGCGAGCTTTCGTGTCCGCGGGCAAGGCAACTGTGTTCCTGGACGGGTGGGGCTCGAACGGCGCAGCGTTCAACAACCTGTAGAATACGGTGGACTCCGTGGCTTCGGCCACCAGACAGCAGACAAGGAGTAGGAAGAAGCAGATAGCTGCAATAGCCTGAAAGTAGGATAAGTTTCAGATTGTATGTAGAACGGGAAAATTTATGTAGAACGAGAAAAAGATCCGCCAGAAAATCGAAAACCGATGCTAAAGGCAATTTCGTTCGGTATCCGACGATATCGGTTCACTGGTCAAATTTTTCAGTCTTCTAGCCCTCACGCTTTTTTCATCTCTTTTTTTTCCGCTAGAAACCTCTCATCTTGACGTAAACAATCTGTCTCGGTATGCAAAGAACCTGGTCGATTAAATAACCCCTGTAGCCTGATGTGAGCTAGAGTCACAGAAATTTAAATACAAAAGCAGTAAAAGGGAAACGAAATGAGTAGTAACCAAGACTCACCTGGACGATCATATGAGGCACGAGTAGAGCCGGTCGATGGTTCACCACACCAATACCGAGTAATAGAAGAGTGAATACTCCCAAGCCCAGCCCGCAAAGGGTAGCTATCAAACTGGCGAGCGGGAGGCCGTCATCGCCCTGAGTGTTCTGCTGGAGGTAGACGAGAAGGCTGTGAATGAGGAAGAAGAACGCAATGAGCATCTCGACACCTAAACTGGACTTATGTTCATGCCCTGATACTATAAATAATACCAGCTATTAGAAAGCACCCCGTTTTGACGTGGAAACATCCGCACAGACAACGGTAGTCATCGCTGGACTCGTCGAACTGGATCGTCTTCGGCACCGTATCCACCACGACGCTGTTGTTCTGCGCCTGGTCTCGCACCAGCAGCGAGCGGACCGAAATTCCATTCATACGGCTGTAGAGCCTGAAAAGGGGACAGGTTATCCAGAGGTTCGTTGCGGTAGTTTCGTGGAGTCGTGGCACATAGAGATTGGGAATAAACGTATGTCTTAGAGGAGGCCGATAGGCTTAAATTAGTTCGGAAAGCACCTGTTGAAAGGCATTGCTTTTGAGAAGGACTTCAGCTAGCAAGAATCGATGCCGCTTTGCAGCCGCCAGTGTCCTTCATCTCTCTGAAATGAGCAGAAGACAGATGAAGAGTTTGGCCACTTATGCGCCGCGCCGACGAGATTCACAAATTGGAAAGTTGCAAAGGGCGTTGAACTGCGCGCGCGCCCCTGGCAGGTTGTTTTATTAGTTATGCAAATATTGATTATCGCGTCGTCGGAAAAGTTCAGCTCCACCGGCACACGCTCCGGCGATTACCTCTATTGTGAACGCGGGCCGCATCTGGCGGAACGAAGGCCGTGCCAAATGGGAAAGTGTTCGAGGAAAGTAGCCCATGTAAATGACGAAAGAGCATTCTTTCGGACCCTATTGATTTAAGCAAGTAAATGCATCGTGCATCATAGACAGATATGTGTATGTTTTCGGGCGGTCAGCTCGGAAAGCACGAGGGGAACGCATGGGGGTCGCGGCCGACCCCACGAGCGACGTCCACGAAGTTAAATAGACTCTTGCGTGTGCGCGCATCATAGACCTCCAAAGCGGGCCACAGTCGAAACGTGTATTAAATACGGCACGTGAAGCATCGCGCATGCGGTCTGGAAGCTCTCTAGCGTTCCGGGGGCTTGAGCACTCCATGTTGCTAATCGACTCGATAAGTGGACGACCTCCCGGGCGGCGGCGACGGAAGAACGATGTCGCGACAATCATCGTAATCACAGCGGGCAATTGTCAAAATTCGAGCGGAATCCACGAGCGCCTTCATTTCGGCTCAACGGCTCTTGCCTTTAAGCACCCTAGCCCCCTCCCTCGCGCGGTCTACACTCATAAGTCGCGCGCGCTAAGCTCCTCTCGTTTCAACTCATCAGTATCAACTGAGGAGCTTGTCGTCCGCTGCAACTAAGTGGCTGCTCAATTCGATTTCTGCTTTCCTCGTCGAGACACGTAATAATGTTTTGGCTAAAGCACGGACGAAACAGAAAAGACAGCATTCTGGGTCAGGAAGACGAAACATCAAGGCTACCATACTTGTCGCTCTGCTTCCAGACCGCGCGCACGCCAAGCTATATACCACCGCGAAGAGTATTGCGCATTAGACGATTTGCAAAACAAAACGGCCCTTCTGGGAATCGTGGTATCAAACATGTGGTCGGGTAGACGAGCGTGCCAAAAATCGCCCTTGTCGGAAGCGGGAGGTGGAGACTGGGACTTGAAAACCGCGAAATAACAGGAAGCCGCGTCCCACCTGGTAGCCAACTGGAGACAAAGGTCGTTATGGTCAGAGGTTGCGAGGTGTGCTCGCCAGCCGGCTGTTGCCGACTGCTTGCATAATAAGGAGCGCAAATCAATAGGCAAATACTTGCCCGCCGCGGCTGTACCTGCGTGTGGCCGCGTGTACCGAAGACGAGCCAACAGTCAAGGGTGTTCGGTTCCGCTTCCTGCTCACGCGCGGAATCGATTGGACACGATGTGTTTTGGTGTTCTTGAAGCCCGATATATTTCGGGTTTACAAATTTATTGCAATTTATGGTTATTCCATTGTGGTTTTTTGACGCCTTCTTCGTGGCTATCCATCCCGGTATAAACAAGGAATTTTAGAAACGCTTTGAGTCCGATGTTGAAAATTTATGATATTTTAGATTTATGAATTCTTTAGACATATACGTGTCGGACTGTAAAGTCCCAAGAAGGGACAAGCAGCTAGTTTCTGAGAGAACTACATTGTTATTTCTGACCGAGAAAGTAGGGCCGCAAAAGAATAACTTTGCTCGATTTGTGAATAAAGCGACAGTGCCTAGTTTGGGGTCGGGTTTATAAATATCAATAGTCCTCTTGAAGGGTTGCTGAGATTACACAAATAGCAGGTCATTTCATGACTGTTATACAAGGACTAAAAGTGAAAAAAATGTCAGAAAGAGAAACGACGGAGTCACTATTTCATAACACGCCTGTTCTTCGCATTCTTTCCGTGAGCAGTTCTTTAAAACTCCTGTAAAGAGTATGTGGCCAGTGTTCTATGAACATGAGCGTGAACACTTCACAACAATAACATACAAAGTGGTGAACAAATCTCTTTATAGCTGAGCGCGATGTAGCGCGGGGAGCTGTAGAACAAAGGGGACCGATAAGTGTATTTAGGTGCCTTCCCGCACGACAACCCGTAAACGCCGAGCGAAACAAGATTAGACCACTTGTCGGTGTCCGAGGAACATCGCTTAAACATGGTGTTTTTAAATATTATGCGTTTACACATTGGGGTTATGTGTCGAGAAAGAGAATGAGGCCTTATGTCACTCAAAGTAAAGTAGTATGCAAAATAGGAGCGTTGTTTTGAGAAAAAGCGAGCCGGGGCCTCTTCTCCATCACGAGGTCCAAATCGATGTCGTCATGTTTCCGGGCGGATTCGAGGAGTTTCCGTTCGAAGCGTTCGCTCTTCCGGCAGGCTCGTTACGCTAAGACAGAGTTTGTTTTTGTTATGACCTCATAAACTGCCACTGACCGCCGCCCCACTGGTGCTCTTAACCTTTGCTCTGTGATGATGTTCGGGGTGCTCGTAAAACGAAGGATTATGGTAGCCGGGCGGAGCAGTACGATCGTTTGTCTGTCGGTCATAAACGGCTGCAAGTTCCTCGAGCGACACTAAACTACTGATGCTTAAAATGGTCACGGTGTTTGGCCACTACTTTCGACATTCTGGCTGAGTTTGCGTCTGCGATCCGTCACTTTTTCGAACTCATCCCAGCCGTGGCCGTAGGCGTGAAGAGGGTACGCCGCTTCTCCGTGTTTGTAAATGTCCAGACCTACACACGAAGGCCTTATCAAAGAGAGATAATGTGTGCCAACCTTTAATTTCAATTTCTTCCGGAACACGGAGCTTCTTCATCTTCTTGAGCAGAAGGAAAACAGGGATCATCGTTATGCTCGACCAGATGATAATTGCCACGGCGCAGAGCATGTTCCAACCGAGTTGCTAAAGGACTTCTTCTTGGAAATATATACGCACACATACGATTACCGAAAAAGCCTGAGTTGCGGTGACCCCTTTAGATCCGGTGATCAGATTGACGAGGGCGTAAGCGACACCCTCCTTCCCTACGATGCAGATGGCGAAGAGACCCCAGAGGCCTCCGCCTGCGTGAACGGCGAAGGCGTCCAACGGGTCGTCGATCTTCAGGCGGATCATCAACTTGCTGAGCGCCAAGTAGATGAGGCCTGCGCCCGTTCCGGTAAACGCCGACGCCCAGGGCATCATGTTGTTACATCCGGCGCAGGCGGACACCATTCCTGAAAACAAACAGTCTTTATTCGAATGCGGTGTTGAATTTAATCGAGCAGTTCCAAAATTTTCTTAAATTTGTATATTTCTGTGGAACTGCATTGTGGAGCAGGCCGTTGGTATATAGGACTACGTTCAACTGGACATATGGATCATTTTGCGACAAAGTTCCATTGTGCCACTTTGTATGGTTTACATGGCCACAGTTCAGCAAAGTTCAACACCGTTTACCGTCGCTAACCATAGGATATGTCAGTCTAGACCGAAAGGAGTCTAGACACAGTTTCCGGTTTATTACTGTTGTTTTCTTAATTTGACTACCCTCAGACTGCTATCCGGAAAAGGACAACGACTGGTGTTGGCGAAATGATGGGTCGACTTAATGGCATGTACCTTTCCCAAACAGACGCACTAAGAACATTTGGAGATCAAGTTTTTCGAGTTGTAAAACAGACGGTTCGATGTTTTCACTCTGTTTATAGTACCTTCGCGCGCGCGGAACATCACATTACCTGTTAGACACGCGTTGATAGTCAACAGAAGCGTCCATTTTCCGTTTGCAACGTAATGGATGACAAGGTAGATCATTGCGGCAAAGGCGCCACACATGATTGTGTTGATCATGGCAAGTGCAACGATCTTCCCCTCACCCGGCTGAGTCATGTTGGGCACAGAGCCACCGTTGAACGCCAAGAAGCCGAACATGAGGATGAATCCGCCGAGTGCGGCGAACTGCAAACATAAGTCTCACAAAGAGACTCAAAATAACCCCTCATTACCGGGACTGAGTGTCCCTTTATTTCACCGCTTGGTTCTTCTCCCAATTTTGAGAATCGTCCCAACCGTGGACCCATCATGTAAGCGGCAATGATACTGATGGTGCCAGCACATAAGTGCACCATTCCTGATCCTGCAAAGTCCTGAAAGTCTTTGCCCATTAGTGCATGTTGTAAGGGTCGCTTTTACTATGTACGTCGTGCTGATCGAGTCGCCCTGTATGCCCTTCTTCATCCAGCCGTCGTCCGACCAGCCCCAATGAGTGGCGATCGGGTACACAAACGCTAAAGGTTTTCGGTTGTACACAAATAACCAGCTCTTGGCATTAGTACCGGATATCGCGGAGCAGTAGGTGATGTACGTTGCGAACTCACAGCGTTCTGCAACCGCTCCCGACACGATGGTGGATGCCGTGGCGGCGAATACGTACTGAAAAAGGGTTGAGGATCGATGGAGAAAATTCGATGTTCAAGTGCGGTGCATTACCAATTTAGGCACCATATACAGAAAACCAACTGCATTTTGTTCCCGCAGTTTAGTAGCCCTTTTTGAGTTATTAAGTTGTTATACATATTTTATACATATTTTGTAAATTTTTATAAGTTGTTGTGTATATGGTGTCTCGCGCGGTGTCATACCAATTATCAAACTACATAATAAAGGAGAACAACCAGACAGATGTACGTCCGTGGGTCTGTCCGTCCGTCACGCGAACGAATGTGCGAACTTTCCGAAAATAGTGTGTGTGGTCTGTTTGTACCGGTACGCGCGCTACCTCATTTAGACGCTCGGCGCGCTGCTGTTCGGTCGCGCTACTTAGCAGAACGCGCTTGCAAAAATTGAAGCGCCGCGCAATCTGCGCGCATGCCCCGGTTCTTTCACTCATAGGGAGAAGTGTTGGCCCGGCCTACCCTGGTCACTATGTCGTGCTTCCTTCCTTCTTATCAAGTAGGGAAACGAAAAACAAAATTGAATTACCGGAAACCTATCATCGGGAAGACTTTTGGGTCACTTTTCGGTCAACCCTTAAATCAAAACAAGATCAACCAATGACACTTCTGCTTCTGAGCAGTTTTTGACAGTGATTGTGTCCATTACACCGTGTTCTCATACTTCCGCCTCCCCAACGAACCCACTTGTTGGAATCACGTATCGATCGAGGCTGCTTTGTAATGTTTTTCTTTT
>KN171654.1:19763-32209 GCA_000757755.1 Steinernema glaseri
GTGCTGCTGGATGCAGTCCGATAACCCTACAAATCACAATGATAGTAACGCGTATGGGCCGGTGAGTTATCGACTTAAACTGATGATTCCTAAAAGCGTTGGTTTAAGGTTCCGAAAGGACTCTTCATCGGACGAGTAACCCGGATTCTCTGGCCGCCCCATCGCTTTGGGAAGCTGCCGCCTAACCCTAGTGATAGGCTGATAAGACCGCCAGCGCCAGGGTTCAGCGCGGAAGAGGACTAGTCGGATAGATTATGCTCAATTCACTTCGCTTATAATAGGTTTCCCAGATAGAATAAACTCTGATCTCCAGTGTTCGTCCCTCTGGTCTTATTGGGATTTCCCTGAAGGATGACTCACTATTTGGTTTGGCTTGTTGTTTTGTGACGTGGGAAGTCTTTGCTCTATGCGAATGCAAAAGTACTTCTGAGCTGCTTCAGATTCCCCCGAGATGGCGTCGGAGACATGGGAAGGTAAGTGGGTTCGCCGGTGGTTTACTCTAGTGCTGTAGCCGTTTCAGGTCTTCGCAAGAAAGCTCGCCAGCTGGAAATTGACATCGACTCGAAGTTGGTTTCCCTGAACAAGCTCCATTCTTCCCCCAATTCTAGTAAGAAAATCCGCTTCTACAGTATCCTTACTGAAATCTCATCGCTTCAGCACGCATCGACATGACTGGCGGGGCGCAGACCTCGACGCCCAAGTCCAAGCGCGAGGTTTTCGAGGCTCTCGCCCGGGACATCGAGTCTCTGATTTCCGGCCTGACCAAGGTTAACAATCAAGTAGGTGCAGAGATCTTTGGCAGCTAGCTCAATTCCACAATTCAGATGGCGGATATCGCCCAACAGAGCACGGCGAACGGAAATTCTTCCCTCCAGCACACCCTACGCCGACATCGCGAGATTCTCCGCGATTACTGTACCGAATTCCAGCGCTCCCACGCCAACATGAACAGCCAGCTTCACAGGTGCGTCTTGCTTGTTTCCATCACCATATTTTTGTGTTCCATGCTTCAGAGAGGAGCTCTTGAGTGGAAGTCCGTCGACTGAAGACGATTCTTCTTCGCACCTCAACACTCGCAATCGTGCCACGGATTTTTACCTGAAGGAGAACGAGCATCTGGGCAGCTGTGATCGGTTGATCGACGACCAAATAAAGTAGGTCGTTGGATTCGACGGGCGTTCCTAAACATCAATTGCAGCTTGGCCATGGGCGTAAAAGAGAATCTGCACAGGCAGAGATCTCAGATGTTCGACGTCACGAAAAAGCTTCAACTGCTCGGAAGTAGGCCCTCATCTTCTTGACCCCACTGAGCATTCCTTTCAGAGAAATTCCCCATGGTGAACAGTCTAATGATGAAGATCAAGACGAAAAAGCAAAGAGACACGATCATCCTCTCCGGCGTCATTGCCGCCTGCTTCATCTTCACTTTCCTCTACGTTTTCTACTAGAAGACGTGAACGCCTTAGCTTTGCCTTTCAACCCGATGTAAATACCCATGTACTGAACCTATCAGACGGCTGTGATGAATGTATCTATTATTAGTATTTACGGTGTTAGTTCTTCTTAAATAATGCTATTATGCGATAAGATGGGTGATAAAAGGATTATAACATGTGCGAAGGTGCTGAGTAACGTCTGCTGCTTCTAGACTGGCGCCTGTCTGCCCGACTGAAGAGTGCAAACGGCCTTCTTGTACGGTCTGGAAGATCTGCTGCGGATTGGGAGTGACTTATTTGGCGAAATTCGGCCGAGCGATTTGGTCGGATCGAACGAGAGCAGCGCCCCTGCGTGCAGCGTTTCTTTCGCCTCTGACCAGCCCCTTTCACAATGTCCGACGAGGAGAACCTCGAGGAGGAGTTGGGAATCCGTCCGGTAAGTCCTACTGTGAAGTCTTCTCTTATAACCCTAGTCCTTTCCAGGGAGCGGTGGTCGACTCGGCCAAGGCGAAGTTCGTCATTGTGAAGCTTCTGGGAGAAGGAGGCTTCGGCGCCGTCTTCAAAGTGCACGACATAAAGGACAAGAACCAGGAGTATGCGATGAAGGTGGAGAAGAAGTTGGAGAATAGGAGACACTCGAAGCTGAAAATGGAGATCGCCATCCTGAAGCTGGTATCAAGTGAGCGAGCAGAGAAGTCGCACTTCACGTCGATCATCGACCGTGGCAAGAAGGAGAAGTACTTCTTCTTGGTCATGCAGCTCGTGGGCAAATCGCTGGCCGACCTGAAGATGCAACGACCGGACAAAGTGTTCTCGTTAGGCACGGGTATCGGAGCCTCGATGCAGTGCCTGGAGGCTGTAGAGGATCTGCACAAGCACGGATTCATCCACCGTGATCTGAAGCCCGCGAACTTCGCCTCTGGGTTGGGCGCGCAGAAGCGAACGGTGAGAGTCTTTTGAGGGTCTTCAGGGTCTCATCTGTAACATCTAGGTCTACATCCTCGACTTCGGAATTGCTCGCCGGATCCTCAACGACAAGGATGAGCTGAAGACGCCTCGTGCGTCAGTTTGCTTCAAGGGAACAGTGCGCTTCGCCTCGATGGCCTGCCACAGGAATCACGAACTGGGACCGAAGGATGATTGTGAGAGCTGGTTCTACCTCATGCTCGACCTGATTATCGCCACCGGTAAGGCTGACAAGTAGACGTTTTATTGAAGTTCTTGGGCGCGATTTTACTTGCTCTTTGCGATCGAAGTCTTTTAACCCTTATGGACCAATGTAGAAGGGAACCAATATGCCCCATTTGTAGGTTTGCCATGGAAGAAGATCCAGGACCGAAACGAAGTGCTCCGCGTGAAGGAGGAGTGCCGTAAGGATAAGCGCGATCAGTTCTTCCACGGAGTGAAGTGCAAGGAGTCTCTCGGCAAGATCATGGAGTACATCGATGCTCTTCACTACCATGACCGTATCGACTACAGCTACGTGTACGATCTCCTTAAGGAGGTTAGTTACTTGGTCTTGAACCGCAACAAATGTATGTGCAATTGCAGGCCGCTACTTCTTGTGGAGCTCGTCTTGACGATCCTTACGACTGGGAGGAAGACACTAATACGAAGTCCAGGAAGAGGGCGTGATAATTACGATAGCATGTCGCTCGTGTATTTTCGATAGAGTTCACTCCTCATGTCACAATTAATACGGTAGTACTGGATAAATTTCGAAAACTCACTTTGGATTGTGAAATCGAAGAACCGCATCTGTGAGCATTGAGCGTGCCTTTCTTGACCTTGTACCGATAGAACGAGTGTGCCCTTTAGGTACAATCTCCTCAAACAGCACTAACTCTTCTTCTAATCAACTCTGACGGACCTTCTTCTACGCTTTCTTTTATCTTCGCTTGTCCAAGCTCTGTCCAACGTGGCCAGCGATCTTGGCTCGGCTTTCGTCACATTTTTAGCTCACACCTTTTGAATTTCTACCGTTCTCGCCTGTCCGAGTTCCGAGCATACGGTCAGCGCTCACGGCTTATGTTTGCCTATCAGTCGATTGACCACGTTAACACCCCACAATGGTGTGAAACGCGACACGAAGCCTTTTCTTTGTCCGGTGACACGGGGCGTCGACCGCGGCGCCTATATATGTGCCGCCGCTATCCTACCGAAACCCATTCTACCAGTACAACCAGAAGACGTTCATAGCGCCCCAGCCATACGGCATGACCACTCCGACCCCCCAGAACTACCCTACTCTACAAGGGACCGACATTACGGTAGAGCTGGTGGATAAGGAGCTTTGGAAGCAGTTATACGAGTTGGGGAACGAGATGGTCGTGACGATGGCAGGTAGGATCCCCTTCCCCAAGCTTCACATGAAGATCAGGGGGCTCAACCCGAACAGCTACTACAAAGTGGCTCTGTCGTTCGACCGCAGCGATGATAAAAGGTATAGTGCGTCCTTTTGCAGCTCTATGGATCTTTTTTTAAAGATATTAACCTAGAAAGCTTAATTTGATTCCTCGGAATGCACTTCAATCTCTATAATCTTTCGCAATGCAATCTTTTCTTTTCCAATGCAATTTCCAGTATCTGTCCTGTACTGGCTTAATTTATTAAGGCTTCAAGAAAGGCACCTTTAGACGCTGGTGACCAAAACCAACATTTATTGATGTGAGTTGACCTTTAAAGACCAAAAAACTCTTATCCATTGTCCCTTGTAAAACCTTACCACATAAGATACAAGTTCAACGAAGGCAAGATGGAATCGGCGGGCACTGGCGAGCCCATGCAGCCCTCGGACAGGATCTTTCACCCCGACGGGACGCTCCAAGGACACGTGTGGATGCAAGGAGCAATTAAGTTCGACAAGCTGAAGATCTCCAATGGCCAGAACGATCCCTCCAAACCCTGTGTAGGTCGCCGCTTTCCTCCATAAGGCCATCAAGAATCTTTCAGGTAAAGCTCTTCTCGATGCACAAGTACCACGCTTTGCTCCACGTCTACTCGGTGGACAACTACGACATTCCCCATTTGCTGCAAGAGGTCCACGTGGCGTCCATCCCTATTCCGTACACCACGTTCGTCACCGTCACCGCCTACCAGAACCGGGACGTCATCGCGCTCAAGCTCAAGCATATCAACTACGCGCGAGGCTCCCGAACGCAAGAGCCAAGAACTTAACCACCGTTACGACTAGAAAGAAGACACTAATATGAAGTCGAGGAAGAGGGCGTGATAACTACGATAGCATGACTTTGGTGTACATATTAAAGAATGAAATAAATCAGTATATTGCTTACTTGCTAGAGATGTTGCACTTCGCGTTGCTCAAGTTAACATTTTACATAATTTGTTTGCCCTGCAGTGTCCCTCCTCACACTAAGGCCCGGGAAACGCAAACAAGACTGTTTGATTGCCCCGAGGAGAACCGGACCTCTGGCCTCCTGGGAGCATATAAAAGAGAATTTCCCTGCTAAGAACTCATCCACCTTCTGAAATGAACTCCAGAGTCCTCTTCGCCTTCTTCGTCGTCGTCTTCCTGACCTCGTCCTCCACCGGCCAATACGTCTATCAGGCGCCCGTCGTGGTAAGTCCCTCAGGGCCTGGACCCTAAACGAGCCTTTTAGACGCCCTATGCCGGATACAACGCCTACCTTCCTGGCTACTACAACTACCTTTCTTACCCCTACTACGGTATGCCCTACGCCTATGCCATCGGAAGCAACAAGGGAGGCAGTGAAGGACCCAGCCGACCTGGACCTATGCCCAAGCTCGCCAACGAACAGTGAATGGACCAAAGAATTTATTGCAAAGCTTTATGTGTAAAAAATAAATAAAATATACCGTATATTACCATTTATAATTCAAAAGAAGGTGTACGCTAGAGAAGTCTAAAGAAGGAGCTAGCTTTAGGAGCCGTTCAAGAGCATCCTTCGCCCCCTCATCACGGTGGCTTCAAACGAAGATCGAAAGGATCCGATGCCAAAGGTCAAAATCGCCTTAAGGTACCATCGCGTTGAACGGGCGGGGGTGTCCTTAGATTCTACTTCGTTTCGGCCAGGAGCTCCTTTGTTAACCGAATTGGCTCCTTTGAACGACGGTCCCCCGTTTTTGTCACACATCGTCAATTGACTTAGACCTCTTGGATCTGCAAAGGCGCACCACCGATCGGTCTTATCGGTTTCTTCTTCAAACGTTCAATGGATGCTGTGAACTGAGTTGTGAAGTTCAAGTGTCAAGCAATTTGTGGGGCCATCGGAAGTGTTATTTGACACGATCGGCATTTTTACAGTCTACGAGGTGACGGCTCCTGGAAGTGTGAAAATCGATTTTAATCGGCCGGTCACTCACAAAGGAGTCCACTGGAGTTTATGGTCATCGTGGGTCACGGTTCTGGTTTTTGATCGGATCGTAAATAAGAAAAAAAGGATGAAGGCGTGTGAAGAATAGCCTCAGATACATTGAAACACGGAAGGAGATACGGTAGCGTATAAAGAAAGCACGAAGAAGGATATCAGTTAATCGACTCTGCTTCAATTTGCTTTAACGGCACCACGGACACCAAAATTTTGTTACACGAACCTCACAAACTCAATATCCACCTTTTCCTGATTAATAGAGTTAATGAACGGAATAATTCGTGAGCAGTATAGAACCTTTCTTCAAGTAGAAAAATGTTAAAATTTGTTAGTTGGTAAATTCATCTAAAATTAGCAAGGAGCAGAAACCACAATGTTTAAAGCCCACAAATGTAAAATAGTTCCACGTTATATACTTTTGTCCACCTCTGTCACGCACCTAAGCTGTGGACGACAGTGTCAGAAAGCTTCGCACCCTATCCTTGAAGTCCGTCCCTCCTTTGGATGGAAAAAGTTGAAGAACGGAAGAGCAGATGTGCTCCTCCTTATCCTAGTCCTAGTGCTAGCTCTAGTGGTTCTGTGCAGTATACACTACTTACTCTGGGTTTTTTACTTGCCATCAAATCCTCAAAATCACATAACTTTGTTCACATATGTCGTACGTATTTCAAGTATGGATGTGGGTGGCGATGGAGCTGGTCTCCTCAAGTCCTTGGCCACGGTAACACTGGATTAATTTCGAAAATTGAAATTCGATACAGAAAAGTGAAAAGTTTACGATTGTAAAATCGAAAAACCGCATCTGTGAGCGTTGAGCAAATCTTCCTTGCAGCGTATAGAAGCGCATGTGCCCTTTATATATAATCCTCTCAAATAACAGTTCTAACTCTCCGCCAATAACTCTAACGGGCCTTATTTTACACCATATACTGACTTTATTTTACCTTCGCTTGTCCAAGTTCTGCTTCAAACGTGGCCGACGATCGTGGCTCGTCTTGGCCAATCAGCCGCTCGGCCGCGTTCACGCCCCACTATCACCTCGCCCCACTCCGCGGTGTGTTCAATTAAGATGGCGAAAGCACAAGTTCGCAATGGTCCAAACCAAAAAATCGTTGGGGATATCTTTTCTGCTTAAATCCTAGATTCATTGCGCTTTTATATAATTATCTTGCCATGGTTATACCCCTAGGCCGTGCCCGCCCCTTGCTCAGAGGACCTTAGGTACCTAAGGATATAAGAATGTGCGGTCACACGTATTTTCGTTTTCACTACGTTTTTAGTGTAAAAATTCCCACAAACAGTCTTTTCTCGCCTTGTATTCGGAACAGTTTCAAGTCCAGGGCGACCAAGTGGCCTAACCGAGTTCGTTATTTTGCTTATCTATGGCTGCTTGTGCTTATTTATGTTCGTTAGAGTGTGTCCTACAGCCCTACGGCAATTCTTCACATTTTCAGTTCACACCTTTTGAATTCCTGCCGTTTTCGCCTGTCCGAGTTCTGCTTAACATACGGTCAGCGCTCATGGCCTATCAGTCGATTGACCGGGTTAACACCCCACAATCACATCCTTCTTTGGTGTGAAACGCGGCGCGAAGGCTTTTCTTTGTCCGGTGACGCGGGGCCACTGACGGTGTCGGGCGGGGCGTCGACCGCGGCTTCCGAAGTGTCATTCTTCACCACCACTGCATTTCGCCACTTTCTATCTTATCTAAACGGTCGTTTCTTCTAGGATGGACTCTGCTGGAGAGTACCAGCAACTTCAGGAGGATCGGAAGCCGTTTTCCTCGACGCCACCTTCACAATACAACCATGAGGGAAGCGAGATTTTGGATATCAGCACCCTTTCAATGCAGCATCAGATGTACGCGCCGGCGTATCAACATCCAAATCCATTCTACCCTTACAACCAGGTGTCATTCATGGCGCCTCAGTCCTACTCCATGACCCCTCAGACCCCACAGAACTACCCGTCATGCCCTCTGCCAGGCTCTGGGACAACGGTATTCAGCTCTCCCGAGTCGCTGAACTCCTCTATGGAGGTAAAATCGACGCCCTACCCTTGCCCCGTTGCGGCACCCCAGGAGAACACTGACATTACGGTAGAGCTGGTGGACAAGGAGCTCTGGAAGCAGTTCTACGAGGTGGGGAACGAGATGGTGCTGACGAAGTCAGGCAGGAACCCCTTCCCCAAGTTCCACATTAAGATCAGGGGGCTCAACCCGAACAGCTACTACAAAGTGGCCGTGTCGTTCGACCGCAGCGATGATAAAAGGTATAGTGGGCGATGCGTTTTGTCTTATATGCTGAAAACATAAAACATTGGATTTAGTATGGTGCAGAAAAAAGGGTGCAACAGAGGGATCTTTTTTCCAGGGACCAAGAGGTATACGGTATCCGCTGCGCGTTTTATATATTCGGTTTCGACTGTAGAAAATGGTATTTGAACCCTTTAAATGCCGATGCTTACGTAAGATAAGCATTTACCTTCTTGATATGGCCTAAAACAATCTGAAAATTCAAAGGTGCGGACCGAGAAAATAAGAATTCATTTTGCGTCCTTTTGCAGCACTACGGCATGCACAACAATCTCTACAATCTTTCGCAATGCAATCTTTTCTTTTCCAATACAATCTTTTTTGGCTTTTCCACTATCCGTTACTGACTTAATTGAAGGCTTCTCAAGACCTCTAACCTCTAAAGACTTGACCTCTAAAGACCAAAAACTGTTACTTCCATTGTCCCTTCTAAAACCTTAACACCTCAGATACAAGTTCAACGAAGGCAAGATGGAATCGGCGGGCACTGGCGAGCCCATGCAGCCCTCGGACAGGATCTTCCACCCCGACGGGACGCTCCAAGGACACGTGTGGATGCAAGGCGCCATTAAGTTCGACAAGCTGAAGATCTCCAACACCCTGAACGAGCCCTCCAAACCCTGTGTAGGTCGTTTTCCTCCATGAGGCCATCAAGAATCTTTCAGGTAAGGCTCTTCTCGATGCACAAGTACCACGCTCTACTCCACGTCTACTCGATCGACAACTACGACAGCCGAGCCATTCCCCATATGCTAAACGACAACCACGTGGCGTCCATCCCTATTCCCTACACCACGTTCGTCACCGTCACCGCCTACCAGAACCAGAACCTCATCGCGCTCAAGGTCAAGCACAACAACTACGCGCGAGGCTTCCGAGCGGACGGAAAGCACACCAAGCGGAAGAGCCAGGAACTTAGCGAACGTAGGTCCCTTCGATGTGCCTCTTCTACTGATCGTTCTGAAGCTACGACACGGAAACGATTAAACGACTCCACAGATAGCGGAGTCAGCGTTACGTCGCCACCGGCTGCCCAGTGGATAAACCCTATGCAGATGCAGCAGATGCAACAGATGCAGCAGATGCCGCAGATGCCCTACTCGCCGAGCTCCTTCATTTACTCTACGGGAATAGGGCACCCTTACCCCGTGTGGCACGTGAATCAATACAATCCTGCAGGAGACACCCCTCTGTAGCAGAAGCTTCAAATCCCCCGCCGGTTCAGAGCACGAGGAGGCGTTGCAAAAAAGTCCTATTGAAATTGTATTCTATTTTTATGATGACACATATTGTTTATACTCAGCACGTGCTTCCCCCACTTTATCACGCTCTCCTCCGGTAGTTCACGATCCCCGATTACGGTTATACCCCTACAGATTCCCCTAGACCTCTTTACATTCCTGAAAAAGGCCAAAACGATACTCTAGGCGATACTCACTCTCCATCCGCTCTTCGGTTGCCAGCTCTCTTCTGCTCATTGAGCTCCTTTACGGCTGCAGAATATATTCACTTATTGCCACACTTGCAATTAGCCGCTCTGGGAAGGTCTATGCGGAAACAGGCGTTCGAGGCTTATCTGGATGGACTCGATGGGCATGCGAAGGTTTTTTTAGAGGTCGTGTCATCTGAAAGCGTTGGGTTTTTGGCTAGGCGCTAATCGCAGACCTGGATAATCAAAAATCTATGGGTAGAGCAGCTCTTTAAATTAACTTTTACATTACATTAACTTTTAACATTACAATAACTTTTTACATTAACTTAACAGAAGCTCTAGAAAGTAAACAAGTCAGCTACGGTTTCTGCAGGTTCCGGAGAAATGGTACTGTAGGTGATATATAGACGGTAGCGTCATATTTAATAGGTTAATATTCAGACTTTTAGGTAACTCAAGTAGACAAACGATGATTTATTTTGCAAGATTATATTGGAGGTGGTCAATAAAAGTTCTTTTTAACCGTTCCCCGTGTATTGTATCGCAACTCTTGATGGGACGGTTTTCTGTTACATGCCGATCTACTACACGCTTTTAAGCTAAAGACTAATGACCTAAGAGATACTGTTAGCAAGAGATACTGTTTATCGATAGATGTCTTATGCAGAAATCGGCACAAATTATGCGTTGCAAATGATATATTCTGGATTCTTCATTTCCGTCGACCAATCGTTCAAGAACTTCCGGTAACGCTCGATTTGCTCAGATACCTGCTCCAGAAGTATCTTGCCCTAAAGCGCCAAACTTTTCTTTTCCTATATGTAGGATTAGGGTTCGCCCAAACCCGAAATTTTGTCGAACCGAAAATCTCGACCGACCGACAGTTGGTTCGGGTTTGGGCAACCCCTGTACAGGATGCATTGGAGCTTACCTTTTCAATGTCGTTGTAGATGATCCTCAGGTTGTCGATGTTTCTTTGCAAGCCCTTCCGTGTTAAGGATCTACTGCGAATGAGCGCTCCTTATTGGCGCACACGATACAAGGAATGATAGCCAAAATTTAACCTACTCATCTAGTGTAAGTGAAAAAAGGATGACTACAGAGTCGTGAGCAATTTAAGAGAAACACGTTTAACGACAGATTTATGGGGAATTGTAGAGAACCCAGCACACACTAGTGGCTGGGATGAATAAAGGTATAGTCCTTGATTGCCGACAACCATTTGTTCATGTACTCCTGATGACTCGGTCGATCTGTGGTGATATCTTCTCCAGAAGTTCCGTGCTCTAAAACAGTCAGCATAAGTCCTATAGGCCTTGTAGACTATCCTCAAGTTGTCGATGTTTCTGTCCAATCCAATCCAATTCTGTCCAGAAGAAATGTGTTTGAACGACCTCTACACCGGCCTCTAGGGCTTCTTCTGGCCTCAATACCACACTGCTCTATTTCCTACAACTCTCTATAATCTAGCGTCCTCGAATTGAATGTGTGACAAAGCTGAGAATGTGACACCATTCTAGATTGCATCGCAGCTCCTTATTAGCGCACATGATACAAAGAATGACAGCCAAAAATTGTAACACGAAGTAGCTCATATAGTTAGCAACTAATGTAAGTCAAAGAAGGATTAGTACAGAGTCGTGACAATATAAGAGAAACACGTTTAGCGACAGATGTAAGGGGACTGGTGCAGAACCCAGCACATAATAGTGGATGGGATGAATAAAGGTACAACCTATTGCTATTCCCCACGACCAAACGTTCATGTTGTGATATCTTCTGCAGAAGTCTCCAGCCCTCAGCATTAGGTCCTCCCTGTAGACGATCCGATGTTTTTGTCCAATCTTCTCTACATTCAAGGAGTACTCTGCTTGAACGCTTGAGCGTTTCTGGCCCCTAAACCACAGAGCTCCCTGACACGTACGATCCTATGTAATCTAGCATCCTCGAATTTTATACATTTGTGAATAAATCCCGGCGATGTCCGACGAGCCAACAGGTAAAGGCGCATTTATCGTAAATTATCACAAATCAACACGAATAATCAACTAAAGTTGTGAAACTGTGGATACAGTTCCTTCAGTTTGCACTTCTCAAAACGGTCGCACTCACAGGTAAGGCATTCCAGCTTGGAACCGTGCATTGAAATAACGGCCACTGAGTTCTCTGTTTCGTGTTTGAAGGAGCTGTTCCACATAATGAAAGTATTCACGTAAAGGACTTCGCCCTGTCTCATCAAGGCTCGGATTTCCTCTTCGTCCTTAATGTGCCAGTTGTAGAAGAAACGAAAATTCACATTTCCGTTGGCTTTCCAAAGATCGAAGAGCTCTTGAATGTAAATGCTGCCGATGGGTATACTTCCGCAGTATACCTCTGCCTGAACGTGTTTCCCAGGCCCTCCCTTTAAGCAGAACGTCTTTAAAAGCTCAAGAGTAAGCTTCGGCCAGCAGCGTCCAGTTATCTTCACGTGGTTCAAGAAGGGCGAGTTGTTTATCTGGTCCTCCAAGAAGTTGTATGCGATCGGACCGGTGTATTTCACTATTACTGCCCGTAGATACATCCTCTTGGGGAGGGAAGCCAAGAGCAAGTTTGTGCAGGCATAAGCACCCGTCAACGACTCGAAGCTACCAGAAGCCTGATAGATCAGCGGAACAATAGATGCCAATACCTTTCGAGTCGCCGCTTTCCCGAGCGGCTCTACTTTATCCCAGTAGGGAGAAGAACGCGCTTTTGTCAAGTCTCTGACACGAAGTACTCTGGCGAAGCGTCTATTCTTCAGGATCGTCCGCGTGTTGACCGAAAGATCTGGGTTGGACTTCATATTCCTGAACACATGCTTGATTCCATGTTCGTTCATGCGGAAGACGACTTCGTAGTAGACGCGATTACGGTGGTGGAGATCGACGACA
>KN171659.1:14517-24684 GCA_000757755.1 Steinernema glaseri
GCGGGTGGCCGGTGATAAGCCGCCGGCGGTGGCGCTGATAAGCCGCGGCGACGGTCGGTACAGCTCCGAGGCTAGCACCGAGCGGGGGGTGTCGCAAAAAACGCAACAGCGGGCGAGAGGCCGACTGCGTGACCGTTTTACGACGACGACGTCGACGTCGACGATCGTCCCTCCGGCGACGCGGCCGGCAACAAATCATTTAAAACAAATCGGGTGGTCGCGGCGGCGGCGTTCTCCGAGGGCCGGCAAAAAACGGCGCGATAACTGAGCCAATTCCAGCCTACCGTAACCCGATCGATCAGGCAAAAAGCCGCCTTTGGGAAGCGGCGGCGATAGCATGTAATTTAGAGCTGATTGCGACGGTGATGGATCGGCGGCCGTTCGCTCGCTCGATCTGCAAGTTGCCAAATTATAGGGCGATAAGCGTGCGGCGGCCCCAAGGGTGTGCCGAGCACAAAAAAGGAGTCTTCCACGAGAGGACAAACTTCCTCGCCATCTCCTATGTATGAAGATGGCGTAATTAATGTCGGCGGCGATTAATTAGATTCTCCACGGGTGGCGCCGGGACCACACACCATTTCGAGGGCGAGAGGGGTTCGCACTCGATTGTCCATGGAAATCCGGTCTCGTGACGTGACGAAGTGTGCTCGACTATATGGCGAGCAAAGTACCTGAGGAAGGCGACGGCGTCATCGCCACAACGGCGGAAGGGAAGAACGGAGCAGCTAGACCGGCTGGCGTTTTTAGAAGGGCAGTAAACCGTACAGATCGTTCGTTATCTGCTTTCAAAGTTAGGCAGAGTCCACAACGTAGGATTGTCAGTGACATGAGTTGAATGGGAAGCAGAAGCAGAACTCAATCTGATCCACATTTTTGAGAAGATTGTAACCAGGACTGTATTTGAACCCCTAATTGTAAGGGATAGAGGGACCAGTATATTTGAGGGCAAACGACAATCACGATAAACACTAGATAACTCTAAGAATCTCTAAGAAGCGTCTCTAAGAAGCGCGAATCATATGTCAACATTTCCGTCTTTAAGGTCCCACAACGAACACATAAAATCAAGGAAATGTCCAGGGTGTGCACACAAAGATCTCATTTAGTTAAGTGGATACCAGCGACGTAAGTCGTTTTAGAGGACCATAAAGGTTTTTTTGTGCAGAAATTCGAATGTCCGGACGACATTTACCACTCAAACGTCATGAGGAGGACTTCACACGATTTTACTTACCGTGTATTCATGTTGAAGAAACGGGCTTTTTGGTCAAAGGGCCTTTATGAGATTTTCAAGAAGGCTAAATAAAACGAAGACCTTAGTTCCATTAGAAGATTCTTCGAAGACTTCAACACTTGCAGAATCTTTTCTCTCCTTAGAAACCTTGTCCCAAGTATCCTCAACGTCCCACATCGACCTTCGACAGATCCAATATTTGGAAGCGCTTTACAGTAGCCCTCTTCTTCGAGCACCGTAAAAATCAAAGCGAAAGTTGTTTTTTCACGAAAAATGCGCGTTTCGTGGAGGAACCGGTTCCTTCCTCATCAATCACGCTCTTGAAAGTGAACACCGCCAGGCTTGTCTTCCACTAGGGTTCCGGAAACCGGGTCCAACGTTACACAAAAGACGTTCTGTAGAGTTTCCAACGTTTCCGCCAGGCCATTCAGCGCCTCTTAGCCCTTCTTGAAGGTACCATTCACTGGGTCCGTTGCAGGCAAAGGCACGGCGGTGCAGCGGTGCAGCGGTTTTTCCTTATCCGATTTGCATAATTCTCCGCGCACCATTTCCGACGTCGGCGGCGCGCCCTTTGTCGGCCGTCCTGAGTGTACGAAAAAGGCTGGCGCGATTGAGGAGCGGCAGAAGAGCGAGAGCCGTTCGGGGAGAGAAAAACGGGCGGAAAACTGCTGATAGCGAGGGGTCTTAGTCACGGACTCCGAACACGGACCACATCTGCGGAAGGAGTAGCTGGGTGTTCCTCGGACCCCTTAGAAGAGCGCGCGAGGAACTCGACACTTCCAGGCGACCTAATTAGCAGCACAAAAAGTGCCCTGACGAGGGTCCTTTGTCTTGGAGGCACTGGCTAGAGGTAATCGGAAGGGGAGTCGGAGGACGACGGACGTGCGGGAAATCACACGTCGTCGCGGGACCCTACGCATTGTCGGCGGTACTTCTGCTAATTACCGTATCGCGAACCGGCAATTCCGAGGTTAACAACGCCGCCGCCGCGTGAGTGTGACTTTCACATGAGCAGCGGTAATTGGCTTTAGATAAAAAACGCCGTGATAGGAGTGCAATTAGGCGTGCGGAAAAAGAGACATTTAGCGGTGGGGATATCATATGGGACGGACAAAAGAGCGCTGTTACTTGCAAGTTACTGTCGCGACCTTGTCGAGCGACATTTCGGCACTTTTTTACGCCTATGAGAGTGCCTCTGTCGATTCCGCCGACGGGAAATGTACCGATGGGGATGCCATATGCGCTCGGAGAAGTAGAACCGGCAACAAGATAAGCTATGTGTTACAAAACAACGGTCTCTGTACCATAGTGTGACATTGGCAATTGCGCAACTCTGGTGTACGGTAGATAAGGCTCCGTCATAGGGGGCAAAGATGATATTGTGGTCTACATGTCAAACCTCTGAAATTATGTTACTAAAGAAGCACTTCGGAATTCCATGCTAACATCCTTCTTCTAAATGCAGAACAATGCCCCTAGAGCAGAGTGCAACAACACACATCGCCCAGAAACTCCCCAACCTGCTTGTATTTTGATTTTGAACTCTCAGGAAGACACACAAGTCGAACACAAACGTAGACAAATCTGTTTTGACGCCATGTGTTTGTTTATAGGCTTAAAAAGGCAACACGCGTGTTCACATCGAAATCCTGCCAAACCGACCCAGCGAGAAGTGTTTCTATATGGTTTTAGCACTAAAGAGTTATCTCCACACAGTAACCAATTTCGCCCGCTCAGCAGAATCCACTTATCTGCAGACTCCTTGGTGTGTACACAAGGGATCAGAAGGCAACTTACGTAGACTTAGATTGGCGTTAGATAGGGTTCGTCACCTACTTTCTTCGTTGTGATTTCAATGGTCTCGTAAATGTAACCTTAGACCAAATCTTCATACACTTCAGCTTCTTCCAATGCCCCTTAGGAGGTCCATATATTGAAAGGGAAACCCTTAGAGGCCTCCCACCTTTCCTCATCATCGTCAGACCCTCATCACTCCACCACCAGCCCCTCCGAGCCTCTCGACTGCCGACAGACAGTAAACAGACACGTAGACGTGTCTAAAACAATGGACGGAGACAGTACGCAACATCACGGGAACGGTTCCTCCGCCGGGAGTTCCTCGTCCGTCGCGAAGGGACCACCCGTGCGTCCTTTGCCCGCCGCTGCTCCTCGACGTCTTCTTCTTCTTCTTTGTGTAATCTGTTTCGTCCGCGCGCCTTTCGCGATTCACAAAAAGTCGTCCGCGGCGCGCAGATGTTGCGGCCGACGACGCGAAAAAACGAACTTTGCTCGCGGCACGGCGGACCGCACGCGGCGGCGTTTTTGTGGCCGCCGCATGGCCGCGCGGTCCCGCGACACCGCCGCCGAAAAAACGGCTGCTCGGCCGCGAAAAGGGGCGGCGCCGGCCACCCGCATTTCCGAAGCGCCGACGGCGTTCTCTCCCGCGCTCCTCTCCCCCCTCATACAATCGGCGTTCGCCCGTTCCCCTTCTGCTGCACTACGCGACGACGACCGTCGCGTGCACGAACCCAGAAGCACCGCGGAGTAGTGCCGTCCCCTCGGCGGCCCTCCGAAGGTAGGGCCCCTCCCCCCGGATCGTCG
The DNA here is from genome assembly GCA_000757755.1 of Steinernema glaseri. NCBI lineage: Eukaryota > Metazoa > Nematoda > Chromadorea > Rhabditida > Steinernematidae > Steinernema > Steinernema glaseri. The sequence goes on from KN171659.1 coordinate 18,353, forward strand.
GAACCGACCTCCCCTCCGGCGGCGCAACATTTCGGTGATCGGAGGCCCTTTTATTTTCCGCTCGAGACTGCTGCTTGCGGCCGTCCCGCTCCGAACTGTCCCATCCCTGTAGAGGTATGGTGGTCGACGACGAAGAGCTCCAGCAACTCCTCATGCAAAGTAAGTCCCGGTCTAAGGCGAGGGGTACGGTAGGGCACTTTGTCTCCCGGCTTCGGACGTGTTGCCATGTCGGGAGAGCCGATCAGCGCTGCGTCATTGACGCTTCGGGACGTTTGTTTACTTCCTTCCGCGTATATTTAGAAGTTCACAGTGCCGAATTAGAAACTAGATCTTAGGAACACGTAACAGGGACTTATGACGGTCCTGGAGTGTCCTTATCCCAAGCAGATGGCTTAGATGCCCTGGAGTTCTCTGACTATGGGAGTATTACCTAGTTTATACCCCTCCAGGGCTATGTTGACTATTGCCTGTTTGCTCTGTCTTCATGATAGGGCTATCTTTACCATCCCACCACGAGTACGGTATTTTTGATGCAAAAATACATTGACGTTTCTTAGCGGTCTCCGGTCCCTTTTCCTCCAAGCATGAAAGGTCAATTCACCCCATTCAAATAGTGGAATCAAAATGCACAACCCTCCTTTGATCTTCTCCTTTCAATGGATTCCATTCGTTGCCCGCAACTATCATAGGCCTACCGTATCCTCTACTTTGTCTCGACATTCCTGTCCCAACCACAAAGGCGGTTCTTGCCTAGCTACTTACCCGCTCGCCCAAATAACCAGATCCCACCGATGTCGGTTCCGAAGCTGACGTCGACTCACGACACCTAACGACCACTTATCGTTATGTTATGCATATATAATTGTGCGGCTTATCGCTTCCACCCGTGAATCCCTCGTAGATTCGGGGTTTATCGATGATGCCAGTGCCATTACTTGGCCGCTTACGAGAGATGATTAGGGCCCAATTACAGGTATTCAAGTCAAGTTACGATAAACCCATAATCTGCAAAGCTGCGGATTAGGAATGCTAACGACGGTTACCTGTAACCGGCCTCTTGACTAGTCCCATCGGTCGATCGAGATGATCACCCTTTTTACAGACTTCTGCAGAACCTTCATGGGAGTTTGATGATCTATCACCTTGTCAGAGAACAATACGCGCCCCGGATTCCGCCCTGCGCGTCTTAAGGGGACATCTTTGCAACCATTTTCACTTTTTCCTGTCTATCATCAGAAGTCTATAATGTGTGTCTATGTCTAACCAGCTGGCACCGTGGAATGAAGTTGATAGACAGGTTAGACATAGACATACATGATAGACGTGATAGGATCGAAGACCGGCTACTTCTAGACAAATGCTAGACATGGCACTCTACAGTGACCTCCCATGTCTCACCTACAGTATCCCTTCCCACGAGATATGGATCTGCTGAAGAACTAGTTCCAAAAAGCGTTGAACTTGCTCATCCACTTTTATGCGAGCCAAAAAAAGGCTCGGCAACCCTTTCGCCAACGCTTGTGGACTCGTTTTTGCCTTCGGCCTTTTATTACCTCGGCGGATCCTAATTGTCGACGCCGGTGTCCGTGCGCCGACCTTGTAAGCTTCGTCGCGTCGAAACCGACACGATCGTCGAAAATAATTCATTGCGACCCATTTCGCAGTCGTTTTTGTCTCTGTCGAAATCGATACCTCCTCGTCTTATCACGGTGCAGCCATCTGTGGCGACGACGCTCCGGCGCGCGCCTCCCGCTCGCCGAGATGGCAACAAAAACGACTGATCTAGGGGATGGGACATGGCGGAACGGTCGCCGTGAAATGGCCCTCGAGCAGCTCGCGCCTAACGACCGTCCTCTCCCTCGGCGCTCTCTTTGTCTCGCGCGACCGTTTTTTGCGCGCCGCGGTACGGTACCGTCGCCGCCACCGCCGCAAATTGTCGTATTCCCACGGGCGTTATCTGCGCCGCCGCTCAAGGCTACCGTATGCCGAGCGCTCGCACGCCCGTCAGGGCCACACACCTTGTTCGGAGTGGAAATCTGCGCGAGGGAACCGCAGGCGCGTGGGCTCATCTCCTCGGGGAGCGCGGGAGCAGCTTATTAGGCGCTGTCAGGGGGATCTAGTATTGTGTAATCGGAGGAGGAGGGGCGTTTGATGGATGATGACGCAGGCCCTGGGGAGACCGTATTTAACACCTTTCGGGAGTGAGTCGGGAGTGAAACGATCAGGCGGAGGATGGTGAGTGTGGAGACGGCGTTCTTCCTTCTCGCCCGCATGGCGAAGCGTCCAGGTTGGTCCAGCTGCAGGAGTAGTGTCTCCATATGTCCTTGATTGAACGATCTTACTGTAGGGTTTCCCATATTAGGGCAGTTCTGCTCCTGAGATATTTTGATTATGTTCTTGTGATGAGTCGATTGAAGTCGGCCAGACTCTCAGTCACCTTTTCCCCAATCTTTGTTCTAAGATTACCCACTTCACCCTTCCCTTAATAACGTTGTGATAACAGAAGACTCAGACTATAGTTTGGTTTTTGTGCGATGGTTTTTGTGCAGGCTGGGGCTGTAAACCGATCTTTGTCTTGCACCACCGTCTGAAGATCGGAAGCCCTTCCTGAGAGAGCTGTTTGCCTATTTCGAGAGGATCATAGCCAAGAACCAAGCAGTATGAAGTTTAGGCTGTAAAAAGACATCAAATCAATGCTCATACTATGATAATTACATCCTTCTTGGCGCCTGGTCCTTAATTGAATTGGCTCTATAGGGATACGGTAACCTTTTTTTCTCTTTTCATGTAGCCTTGACGTAAGGAGCCCGCCTCACGGCCACAGAACCGACGCTATTTATAAGAAAAAATAATTTCGTTGCAGAAGAGATTTATTAAATGATTTATTAAAAGATTAAAGCAGGCGCCTGTTAAGAGTAGCACAAAATGGATCCATGACCTCTCACTAACGGGATGGATTACGGTAGAGCGTGCAGCGAAAATCGAGGTTAATTGCAATCGCCGTGTGAGTCACGCGAGCGAGATGTTGCCTATGTGGTGCAAAACGCCTAATCCGGTTTTATCCACATAATTTGATTGTTGTTTGATGCGTCGATCACGTGACTCCACGCGGAAATACTAGGAAGGTGGAAGCATACATCAGGGGAGCCTGGGGAACGCGTCAAGGAGCACCGATCTAAACAGCCTGTTGCAGGAGACGAGGCGACCTCGTCGTCGGGCACCACGTGCTCGTCTCCGGAGCTGGATGTCGTCGGCTCCGAGGACATCCCGGACCTGAAGAGTGGCTCCACGACGACAGGATCTCAACCAAACGAGAAGAGATACTTCTGCCAGCGGTGCCTTAACCATGGAGAGGAGTATCCGAGGAAGGGTCACAAGCCCTACTGCAAGTAAGTTCGGACCTTTTAAGGAAGGCTTGAAAAGAGCGTTAGGATATTGTAGAATGATCTGTTTTTCCCACAGCTAGCCTTTCTGATTCATTATCTGGGTCTTCTTGTCTTTTAAAGCACACATATGAATGCAATGCAGCTCCTTGGCTACGGTAGCGAAAGAGCGTCAGTCGTTTGAGCCTCGGGAAACGACTCCACATAAATCCGACAAAACACAAAGTCGGAATAGGCTATTGAAACATTAAATTTGAAGACCCAAGGAGATTGCAGTGCGTTCGCTGACATCATCATTAGATTGTGGACTCAACGAGCGTGGTGGTCAAGTAGGTCAATAAATCAGAAAAGGGCCCATAAATATCGTCGGTGCAGAAGAGGAAGAAGAGATAGCAGTTATTCATTGCTTATCCTTCAGGGAGAACCAGGCATCCAATTCCCAGAGTTTAAGATGTTTAAAATGAGGGGAATAGCGAAAATCTGTGTCTTCAGAGTATAATTCTTCTCTTTCCAGGTACGCCCGGTGCGAATGCAGCGACTGCATCATGGTGGAACGCCGCCGTCAGCTCAACAACCAGCTCAGCCAACGACGCCTCGACCCCAACGCGTCCCGAGCTCCCCCTGGCAAGAAGGTGCGCGCCCCGAAGTGCGCCCTCTGCTCGGCACACGGTATCAAGGAGCCGCTGAAGGGCCACAAGAAGTCCACCTGCCCCTACTTGCCCTGCGGCTGTAATACGGTGAGATTCTACGCCCACTCGGGACCAGTGTTGACCTGTGGAGTTTAGTGCGAACTCGTGGACACACGCCGTCGTCTCATGGCAAAGCAGATCAAGCTGCGTCGCGTGCAGCAGAAGATGAAGAAGCAGCAGGAGATGAACGGCGAAGTGTCGCCGAAACCATCGCCGAAGCCTCTGGTGACCCGAGCGAAGACCCCTGAGTCCCCGGAGGTCGCGGACCCCGTGCCTAACTCATCGCCACCGCCACGGGCCTCGTCCGAGGAGCTCGCGAACCCGGTGCCCATCCGGCCAACCGTGATGAATCCTTCGGCGCTGCAGCTCTTCGCCTTCATGGCGGCCAACGCCGCCAACACCCCGACCAGCCCGTTCTTCTTCTCGGGGCCCCCGCTCGGCCAGCTGAGTCCTCTGATGGCTCCGACGCTGGCTCCGCCGCCACCCGAGTTCCCGGCGCTCGTGCCGACCGCCTTTGGCGCACAACCGACCATCTCGCCGCTGCTCATCGCCTCCTTCATGAACCAGTTCAGGCCGCCCTCCTAGATTCTCCCTACCGTATCCCGTCACTGCACACAGATCTCTCGCTCGTTCCCTGTCGTCTTCTTCGTCCAAATACTTCCGCTCCTCGGTGTCAACTTCGCATTTCCCTGTGCTCTGTATATTCTCTCGCAAGTAGCCCTCTTCTTTCCTAAATGAACGCCTATGGGTTCGTCACCGCCAGTCGACTAAACATGGCATCGGGTCTCCCCACACTTCCGTCCCTCCCTCCCCATTACCGTACCCCTTTACGACTCTCAGAGTCCCCCTCCGCCTCCCGCCGGGCCCAGGGCCCGTGTCTCCGCCGTTTCCCCCCGCTCGTTCTCGCTGTCTCCGAGACTCTAAATCGTTTTGTTTCTTTGCATTCCCGGTCGATTGCAATAAAGTTTCTCTGTGTTGCCATGGGTGTGCGACGGGGAAGGGAGACGTTGCAGAGGGTCTAAGTGCCTAGAGACGCGGCGCCATCTGTCTGATGCGGATCTGTCTGAGGAGAAGCAGAGAGCTAATGTATCATGCCGCCTGCAGCTTGCAGACGTCTTGACAGACGTGTCTAAGACAGACGGGACTGCAAACTGATACAGGTAGACAGTCTAAGACAGTTGTGCACATATGGAAGAGGAAATTCATGAATTTATCGGAGTCAGGGCTGTGTAAGTCTCGAGTCTAGGGTAAAATGCCGAAAATCGACCGAGACTTTTCGGTCTTGAATGGATAGTAAAAGAATACCTTGCAGAAGCTGCTATTTTTAAAGCACAGTATTCAACAGGAAGGATACTACCCTCTATGAATTATTTGCTACGTACGTTTTGTTGTTGGTTAAAATTGAGCGGAACTTGGGCCTATTTTGTAGAGCTCGTCGAGCTGCACATATTTGCTTTTTACCGCATCTTCCAATTCGGCCTCTATCCCCATCAAAAACGCCATTTACTGTTTTACACATTTTTGTATTTTTGTCCTGTTTAAAAGAAAATTTTAAAAATCGAGCCTAGAACAATTGTAGACCTTCTCGCGTTCTACAACTTCACTATACAGCACATTTTACAAAAACTCGTAGAAATCCCAAACATGCATGGGGCCCCGAAATTCGCCACCCGCCTTACAAAAACAGACTTTCACATGCACGGGTATATAAGCTGAAAAAAACAGGGGAAACATCACTTGTCGTCCAACATGGACCGTCAAGACCTGCTCCGGAGGAAGATCGACATCGATGCCGAGATCAACAAGCAGCAGAAGGCCATCCTCAAGCAGAAGGAGGCTATCGCCAAGAAGGAGGCCACCCTCCGACGCCTCGAGGAACAGCGCCGGGAGATCATCGACGCCATGGACCCCGGAGGAACGTCGGAAGCACCCCCCGTCGGAAGCCGATCGTCCACGACGGTGATTCGTATCCATCGTCGGTGGGATTAAGCCCATCGCACGCTTGGCGAAATAAAAATTGTTGCAAACCGTGTCTTGTGTGTCTTGCGTCTGTAATATAAAAATAAAAATTGTTGCAAACCGTGTCTTGTGTGTCTTGCGTCTGCCAGCGAGCGTTGCCGACCAGGGGTTTGCGGAAGTTTTCCGGAAGTCGGATTTCGGAAGTTGGGGTTATACTGTTCGTCGGGTCTCGTCCCGGGTTTTTTGAAAACGGCCTCGAGTCTCGGGTGTCTGAGTCTCGGGTCTCGCACAGCTCTGATCG
>KN171659.1:24694-35007 GCA_000757755.1 Steinernema glaseri
AATGCTCAGGACACGGAAGACGGTGACAGGCATGTTTCTGTGAATTTTTGGAATCTGAAGGGCAGCTGCCTATCGAATAAGGAACGAGACAAACGGTTGTGATGTAATTACTCAGTGACTACCTTACTTTTCTGAGTAACAGGTGCAATAACACAATAACTTTTGCAAGGCAAAGAAGCTCGATGCGAGCTACTTTTGCATCGAAACCCAGTGTTTACAGTAGTTGCTTTGCCACCTTGACGGATCCTTGCAGACGTTCCACTCATCCTCTAGTGGCTCTAGTGGCAAAAAAACCCGTGCCTTTTACGGTTTATAATAAGGAAAATGACAGAAATTCTCTTTCCATTATAGAGGCGAGACCTAATGACTTCCAGGATGCTTAATGTTCGCATCCATGATTGCGTTGCGTTAAACAAAAATACCTCTCACAATCTGTGTCCTCTGAGAGATGTAAGACGCAACAGTCACAAAAAAGACCTCCCGAGTTTTCGGTCCGCGAGACGAAATCGTTTTGCCGGCGGCATTCCCGACCGGGCGCAATAAAATCCGTTGGTGTTGCTGACGCAACTTTTTGCGGTGCCAACCGCCGCGAACTCCTCACAGAACGCCGCTGTCAATCCGTCACGCGGACGGACAGTCGAATGGGGTCAGCTGGCCGCAGCTTCGATAGGAACGTCGGACAAGTGTCGACGTCATTTATCTCGTCAAGATGGACGGGCGCAACGGCGGAAATTTGCGAACACGCGGCGGAGAACGAAACAAAGTTGCGAAAAAAGAGCGCAATTAACCGGTTGGGTCGGGAACACGTTTCTGAGAGGGAATCAGAGCTCCAGCGTCGGGTGTTACATTCGAGGAAAGCATAACTGATTTCCGTGCTTTCAATCAATCACCCATCGATCAAGGGCGTTCATTAAGAGGGTAGGTTACGGTAGGCAGGTGAAGTGACGTGCTGTGATAAGGCGAAGGCTTCAACGCTCTTCTGTAGTGCAAAAGATGTCCCTCTGTGGGCTAAACAATATGAGCTATCTATCTTTGACGATAGTAGTCAAGGATAAGCTAAGACGTTTGGCTCCTCTGTTTTGACTCTATGACTTGGAACCACCTGTCCTTTCCGTGACATTACCCTCATCCTCGTTGTGGATCCTCTAAAATCTTGACGTTTTCTTCGAGATCCTTCCGACCAAATAACATGATGCCGACAATGACGTCGTAGGATCTACTTATTATAATGTTATTCGCACACAAATCGGTACTCAGCCATATCCAAGTCAAGTGACGATATATCCATAATCTGGGAACGGATTAGGTGCTAGAGATGGATAAAGCTGAAAAATGCTTCGTCTGTGGTGGATAAGTGCGGTAGGAGGCAACTTAACAAATCCAATTGCGATATGCACTTTCCATCCTATTCACGGATACTCCACCGAAAGAAAAAGCCTACGGAACTGCTCCGTTCATGTGGGGCACGTAACATTAGTGCGCCGACAACGTGTCCCGCGACGTCAGCGGAACAAAATCACGCGCTGAGATGAAAAGTCAAAACATGATGGACTACAAAAACAAGCGACCACCCCGGGAAGTAGCAATGACCTTGGTCTAACTTCTTACAATTAGTGCGTTAAGAGTACAACCAAACTAGAAGACGCATACGTTTTTATGAAACCCTTTGATCTCGGTTCATTGACATTGATCCGAAGGTTCTTCTGTAGGAGAGGAAAGTGACTGGCCGAGCGATGTGGATGACGTAGCCTGAACCAGCGTTGATTGTTTAGCGTTGGGACATGGAGACGAAGCGTTGGACACTCTGGGTGTGCACAAGTAGACAGACAAAGTCTGCAAACTTGAGACGTTTCACCTTATAGTCTCCGGCTCCGTGGAGGGTCACTTCAGTGATCGAACCCGTTAGTAGACGGTCAGTCGCTCAAGGCAGTAGGAAACGCGTCTCCGGACGTCAGAAGCTCTCTTCGATTCCTTCTTCCGTGCAGAACGATGTCAAAGTGAGTCAGTCCCCTCTATCCATCCCTCAGTCACCCCTTTCAGAGGAACCGGAAGTCGACGCCGCCGCTCAGGCACCTCAGTGATGAACACCGCCAAGAAGCGCAGTGACAGAAGTGAGGTTTCCTGCTCTGTGGGTGGTCCTAAGCACTTCTTTTCAGCGAGCTCCGCGGGAAAGAAGAAGGACGCGGACGATGTGGACGTCGACAAGACGGTGGACGACACAAGCGAGAGACGCAAGAAGAAGCAGCCGAGCAAGAAGCCTTCGAAGCTGCAGAAGAGTTCCGGCCTTCTGATGGCCAAGGGCTCAGCAGCCGACGTCATGGGCAAGAAGATCGACTCCGCGGCAGAGGAGGCGTTCGCCGCCTTCGTCACCAAAACGCTGGCCACAGGCGTCGAGGGGCTCCGCCGCGAGTTCGCCGAGGTGAAGATGTACGTGCCGTCGAACTGCGAGCACTCGGCCTTCACCGCGAACGAGGCGCGCAACCGCTACACGGACATCATCTGCCTGGACGCCACACGCGTCCCGCTCACGTTGAACGTGCCGCCGGAACCGGACTACATCAACGCGAACTGGGTGCGCATGGAAGGCGGAGGGACGTTCATCGCGACGCAGGGCCCGCTGGAGCAGACGATCCCCGACTTCTGGCGTATGGTGCACCAAGAGTCCGTCTCCACCATCCTCATGGCGTGCCTGACCGAGGAGGACGGGAAGCCGAAGTGCGCGCAGTACTGGCCACTGGAGTCGGGCGCCTACCAGACTTACGGATCCATGTTCGTCAACAACAAGAAGGTGGGTATTGCTCCTCGCTCGTGTCTTACGGACTCTTTCAGATTGAGAAGGAGGAACGAGTGACCATCTTTACACTCGAGGTTCTTCCCGAGGGATGCTCCAACTCGACGATCACGAAGCTCGTGCAGATCACCAACTGGTGGCCCGATCGCTCCGTGCCCCAGAGCGGTAACGGTCTTCTTCGCATGCTGAAGCTCGTTTCGCAGGTGGGTTACTTATCTCGTGGTTCTCACCTTCCTCTTGCAGAACAGCCCCACCATCGTCCACTGTTCTGCCGGCGTAGGCCGCACGGGAACGATGATCGCAGTCCATACAGTAATCGAGCGTCTTCTCAAGGGCCAGCAAGTTAATGTAGGTTCCCTCTTCCTCTGCGATCCTCAAGACTCGGCTTCTAGGTGAGAGATGTCATCACCCAGCTTCGGAACCAGCGCGCCCACGCCGTGCAGACCGAAGGCCAGTACGTCTACATCCATGTCTGCGCCCTCTACTACATCTCCGTATGTTTGTCCGTTCGTCGCTTCCTTCTGAGGGAGTTTTTCAGGCGAAGATCAGAAAATACGCCGAAATGATTTTGCCCTTCCACAACGAGTACATAGCAGCCAAGCTGAACTGAATGCTAGTGCCAAGCTTCTCCTGTCACTACTATTCTGGAAGACAAACTTTCTTTCATAGATTCCAGTGCGTTTGTGCAGAATTTGCATCACAATCTGTACAAAATGGGATAATCAATGTGGTGCGTTATATTTTGCTCTCCTCTCACGAATACTGTATCGGATGCGCTAAGGAAGCACGATACTTTATATCCGCATTTCATCGTGATGCAACCATTGAAAAGCCATGCTTAATGTGACGTCAGCAGCGCTTAAACGATCGAATTTTATATAAACGGGCTCCACCTAGAGTGAAACTTTAAGACGCAATGCCCGCCATCGCTTATACAGATTCCAGCAGCGTCGCCATAGACATCGAAGGGGACGACTTTAAGCTAACAGTGCCTCATATCACAGATCTCGATGAAAGTTCAGATCGGCAGAACGATCCGCCTTCCTCTGAAAGGTCAGGGAAGCCGACGCGCCGCTGTGTGTACGTAATTCTTGTTCTCTCGACCATCGCTCTCCTTGTAAGCTGTTCCATCTTGATGCTCAATATGACGCAGATCTTTGCGTAAATAAACTACTTATATACAGCATCTAGCTATCAGCGTGAACGAACAAAAAAGAAGAACTGTTCGGTCGTCAAATTGGTGGTGCTCCGATAAGCTAAAGCCCACTGGTAAGTTAGCCGATTTTTATCGCACAACCTCTTTGCACACAGCGCGTGAGATATCGCGTTGGGTAATGGGTGGAGTGCTGACTATAATTCACCGACCGCGGCCGGAACCGAACCCTGGTCGTGAGAGCGACAATCCGAAGCGTTCGCAATGAGCCACGGCGACAGTTGTAGTGTTCGGCTCGCAAATCGTCTACACAGCGAAGCAATGGTCCGAATCTGTCTGCTTTGCAAAATGAGACAAATAGTTTTGTCTCGGAGACCATTTGTGGCGGTGAAGAGCTTCTCATCCAGTCGGTTCCGTTGTTGACATCGGGTGGCAATGTTGAACGTTGTGAATTTGAAGAGCGAAGTCAAGTTGGAGAACTTAACGACGGACCAACACTCATTCAATGCTTCTTGCTATGTAAGTGAATGCTTATCATTTCTCACTGAGTTTCTGTGGTTCTCCTTGCAGATTGCCACCAAATTGGCTGAACCCGATGGTGGCTTCGCATATGCAGCTCCTTCAATGGACACGTCCAACGCCTTTGGGATTAAATTGGACTCTCCCGCACTTTCGACGTACACACCGTGGATTCCACAACCGCAGCTTCAGAATATCGTTTCTACCGTCAACTTAGGTATGTTTTTAGCATAGCAAATGCAAAATATGGTAGAGTAACTCCGGAAATGTTCGTTCGGAATGTAAAGCTATTGTCAAATTGCATTGACATTGTGGCTATTGACAATGTCAATGCAATTTCTCATTATTTGTATTAAATAATGTACATCTTGCATAGTTTGTAGGAATCCCACTGAAACTGCATGAGATCGCACAACAGGCGCGCAACATCGAATACAACCCAAAACGGTTTGGTGCAGCCGTGCTTCGGATTCGCTCGCCCCGTACGACGGCGCTGCTCTTTGCCTCAGGCAAGATGGTCATAACTGGAGCGAAGTCGGAGGAGCAAAGCCGCGAAGCTGGGCGCAAGTTCGCGCGGATCGTGCAGAAGTTAGGATTCAAAGCGGAATTTTTCAACTTCAAGGTACGCTTCTTTTCGAGGATAATGATTCTACTTACATTTAGATACAAAACATGGTTGCCTGCGCCAACGTGAATTTCGCTATCCGATTGGAGGGCGTCTCCGTCATGCATCATCAGTTTTGCACTTACGAGCCCGAGCTGTTCCCTGGCGTCGTCTATCGGATGGTGAAACCGCGTGCTGTGCTTCTGATCTTCTCCACAGGAAAAGTTGTTATTACAGGGGCGCGAACGCAAGAAGACATTACCGAAGCATTTGAGAAAATTTACCCCCTATTGAAAATGTTTGACAAGAGAGAATGAAACGCTTATTTCCATTTATTTCCATTCATGCTGAAAACATAATGTCTTGGCCAGGGGTGTCTTCGAGGCGTCTGTATGATATACGTAGAAGACCTGAGACACTACGTAATTGAATTGTAATACACTTCCGACCTTCACTTTGCACCATCCTCGGCTGCATCTCACCTGCAAAGGAAGTAAATTAGTCCAGAAATGAAATTTAGCAATACCGAGACATCACGGCCCGTCCATCCTAAGGACTGATCCTCGTCGTACTTGAAGCAGCAAATGCCCTCGACGTCGCCAATCAGAAACTGTCCCTTCCCCTTAATAGTTTCTTCCAAGTAGCTCCCGATTTTGTAGCGGCCGTCTCCGTAAAGTACCAACCCTGTTCGATCGGGAAGGAGGACGTAGACGGTACCTGTCGAGTCAAAGGTTATTTTTACATCATTAGGCGCAAACAGTTCGATGTGCTTCGAGTCCTCGGACAATGACACCTAGAATAGTCGTGCTTTAGGTAGTTTGTAGAGCAATATCTAACGCCTACCGTAGTTGCGTCAAATTTATGCCTCCATTCACGGAAAGCGCCTGTATTGTCGAAGTACCTCTCGCACCCGCATGGAAGAATTCTACAAATCAATTCTGGTGCTTGGATTTCAACAATCTCCTGCTGAGGCGGCAATGGCGCAGTTTCAGATGAACGAATTGAATTCGTGCGTTCATTGTCAGAGGAAGTAGAAGGATTTGGAGCAACGCGGTTCACAGGGGCGACATTCTTGGAAGGTTGCGGACGACGGACGGAAGAACTTCTATTGTTCCTAACGGTGGTTGCCTTTCGTAGGCTCTCCTTTAGCTCTTGCGCTTGGTCGTCTATAGTCTTGTTGGCGGAAGACAAGCGGGTCCGCATTTTAGCCAATTCACTCTAAAAACAGAAAGCTACACAGTATCAGAGAAGGAACACGTACGCTTAGATCAGCATTATTCCGCGACAAGTCGCTACACCTCTTCTTGAAGCGCTCATTGTCCTCTCTCAAACGGTGGAGCTCCTTTTGGTTCTTGGTATTGAGCACGGTAAGCTCGCTTATTCTCCGCACCTTCTCTATGTTGCTTTCCTTCAATTCCTCGTTCTGAAATAACCTTTATCGTAAGAAGAACCACGCCTTGCTTGCCTCCTTCTTCAGGAAGAGCGATTGTCCGAAATTCTCCGACGAGCTGCTTTTTTTCTGCTGCTCGAAAAGCTTTTTCCGCCTCTCTAGCTCCTTCCACTCCTGACGTAGCTCTTCCTCCATTTTTTCCTTGTCCTTCTCCAGGTCATCACGGAGTTTGGCGAAGTACTATAAATACCGTATACCCTTTCTTCAGTTTCACAACACTTACTAAATCCAGCTTACGACTCGTCATAACATCTGCATGATCAAGATTCGCGATCATATCTCGCAATTGTGCGGCTGCTGAACTGATCTGTCGCAGTTGAGTGCTGTTGGACTTCTTCGAGGCCACTGGAGTCTCTACATCGGTTGATCCTGGAGAGATGGCTACAGATGGCCCGGATGAGGGGGTGCCTAGTCTTCCATACTCCTAAAAGTCGATGACTACACTTTACTCCTCGGTGCTCTGACGTACTCCTTCCTCTATTTGCCTCGCCAAGTTCCAGTAGCCTTCCTCACGATGCACAAGATTAGAAACTGTGCTTTGTGACGAACTGTTCTGCTCATTTGCTAAAACGCAAGAAATAAGAAATACTAACAGTAAGCTCAACTGCTTACCAACTGGCGCTGGAGAATAGGGATCATCGGCGGTTCCTCGTCCGCTGTCCGGGACTTCTTCCATTGTAGGGGTTCTGGTTGTTTTACGGAGTTGTGGATATTGGACCTAACATGAAAAGGAACATAGAGTACACGAAATATATATCTGACCTTTCCTCTGGTCCGGAGTCCTTCCCCCTTCCTCAAGAACTTTCTCTTTTCTACTCCATCGGCATCCATCTGTAAGAACACAGTCGTGAATGTCACACAGGGCGAACAGGCCAAAATAAGACAGTGCAGTAAGAAGAGGAGTGCAGAAAACAAGAACAGAGGTACAAAGGCCACACAACCGCTGATCAAGTCGTTCAAGGCACAAATGAAAGAAGCATATTTATTCACCGACGTCTAGGTCTGTGAGACAAACCTACTTTGCAGAAGTTTTACTACATTAGCTCTGATAAACGAATCTGATAACAACGTAACAATGAACAACAAACCGGTAAACAATAAAACATCTACGCCGGTTTCATAACAATTTCACGGAGGTCCGCCGCTTCGACTATAGAGAAGCCGTTCGCAGCGTCCACCTGCTTCAGTAAGTTCAGCATGCTTTCCTTGCTCGTCACTTGAAGTGGAAGGAAGTTCACCAAATCAAAGTTCTCGATGACTTCACACATTCCTTTGTTCAGATTCTTGTAGTTGCTAAGGAAGGGATTATCCTAAACGACTCCATGTATAAGATTTAAATATATGAGAACATACATCGAGACAGTCCACTAGGTATTGTAGATTCGGAACCTCCTCGAAGAAATCCAATCTGAACGGGAGATCGTCTGACCTTAGTAAATCCACCTTCGAGAGAACGTTCACTTGCGGCATTTCAAGGTTGACCATGACGGAAAGTGCGGCTAGAACCACAGCGACAAATTTGCCCGGATCACAACAATAGAGGCTATCGCTAAGATGAACGGCGCAAAGACGGTAGCCCCACTTCTCGAGGTCGCGGATCACTTTCCACACGGAGTCGTCGCTGTTGTAGAGCTCCAATTGTCCGGGCATGTCGATGATTACATATCCTTCTTTTTCAGAAAGTCTGAAAGGAGTGAGATTAATTACAGCAAGACACGGTATCCGAAATTATCCACTAAAAAATGTTGAAAAACTATGCACTTACTTCTTATTCAGCCATTCCGTGTTCTTCGCGAGCACTCTCATGCAGTAGATCAACGATCCATTGGGTCCCAAATCTAGGAAGCTCATCGCGTCTTCTAGAGTGATCAACTCGCGGATGTCGATGTCACATTGAAACGGCGGAGTATCGTTAGCCGGGTCCAGGTTCACGCTGATGAACGGTCTTTTGCACTGTTCCAGGATCTGCGCCATCCCGTTGCAGTAGGTCGACTTCCCAGCTCCGGGCGCCCCAATCACTAACTGGCCGTATTTCATCGACATAGCCTGAAATGAACGAAAAGTCGCAGTGGAGTACAATGGAAATAGGACATGAGCTCTTCAGGACGCGAAAAAGAGAAGCAGATCGAAAAAAAGACAATCGGAAAACCTCTAAATCGCGGGAGGAAGATCTAGCGGAAGTTGGAAACGACAAGGTTCATAAATATTGCCAAAATTTTACATAAACGACTTAAATCGTAGTTTTCAGGCTTAAGCCAAAATAAAACAATAGTGCAGTAAGACGAGGAGCGCAGAAAGCAAGAACAGAGGTACGAAAAATCGAGCCTATAATAATTGTAGGCTTTTTCATGCTCTAAAACTTCAGTATACATCACTTTTTATCACTTTTTACAAAAGCTTAAAAAATGCACGGTTGAAATTTTCGCCTTGTGTCCCCACATCAAAACGACCCAAACCCAAAACGACCCAAACCCAAAACGACCCAGACACAGTCTGTTCCTACTGTCTGTTACAGACACAGACTGTCATTTCAGACACAGACTGTCATTTCAGACAGTTATACAGCATATAAAAGCCGCACATAAAGGACAAATTCTTCAGTTCAAACCATGGACGCACTTCGAATCATCGACTTCCGCATCGTCACCGAGGACCTGGCCGAAAAAAGCGAGAGAAGAATTGAGGCCGCGGAAGCCTTCGTGGAAGCTAAAGAAGAGTTGGAAGAAGCCCGTCGAGACCTGAAGGAGGCGCTTACAGAGACGATGAATCTCCTGGATGCCGATGGAACCGACCGACTCGTCAGCGACGCCACCGAGGACCTTGCCGAAGAATTCGAAAGAATAAAGGAGGCCGAGGAAGCCTTCGCGGAAGCTAAGGAAGACTTGGAAGAAGCCGACCGAGACCTGAAGGAGGCGCTTACAGAGCTGATGATGCTCCTGGATGCCGATGGAGCCTCAACTATGACCGCCATTGGTGCGCCTGCTGCTGGTGGAGCTGCTGGTGGGTTTTCCTTGTTTGCTACACAGTGACTAATGTCCATTTTTAGGAGCTCCATTGGAATTGGAACCCAAAGATGACAGCAGCGAGCAAGGACCGAAGAAGAAGAAGAAGAAGAAGATGTGAACAGATGGATATCTTTGGAGTGCGACACACTGTAATTAAATGTGATATGGTTAATAATGTTTTGCATCGTATGTAAATGTGCGCCCGTAGTAGCGACCAATAAATGAGGGATCCCATACAACTACAATCATGAATTTCCGATCTGGAAGCACTAGCAGGCGAACTTTTGCCGGTCCTTAAGTCCAGTCGAAATACCGTAAGCGACGAAGCGCATGCAACCCTAAACTAACGATGGAGCAAGTGGCGGCGCGTCGAATCACGTGGGTTAGTGCTCGGATGTGTGATTACCGTTCAGTATAAGTCGATCATCGTCCGGCTGAGCGAGATTGTCACCTTCGAGATGGTCGCGAGAGGAAAATTTAGCGGAAGTTCGAAACGACAAGGCGATAAATATCGGCAAACGACAATAAATATCGGCAAAACTTTGCATAAACGACTTAAAACGTAGTTTCCAGGCATAACTGCCGGCAGTCGAATATAATCAACGGAAATGGAAGGATCAGCTGCTCGCAAAAACCAAAGCGATGCAAAACCCGCCAAAACACGATGTGAGCTTTACTAGGCTCGCTGCGGGACCAACGGATGGATCTTTGACCCCTCGGGCTTAACTTTAACCTTAACTTTATTTCCCGAATCAATGGCATTACGTCATGCAGGACGCCATAAATGCACA
>KN171659.1:35786-52008 GCA_000757755.1 Steinernema glaseri
CATTGTGGCTCGCTTCTCGCTTCAAACGACGGGCTTACTCGCTTTTATGTGTTTGTTTTTTTCGTCCTGAATTGTTATTCACGCTCTGTAATCAAAGGAACCCGCGTCAAATTACTGTCTAGAAGGCATCACCTCTCGGAAGTATCCTAAATTATTCATAAACCCCCACTCCCTTTAATTCTTCTCCAAATTCTACGATATCCCCTACTTCTGCTATCATCTGTGTTGTTTGCTCTCATTGGCAGCAATCAACTGTCTGCCTCCTTCCTCAAGGAAGATATATTTCCGTCTCCGCGAGTAGACTAATAGGCGGTACCTCAACCATCTTTTTTCAGTCCACGATGAGCAACTACTTATGCCGTCTGCGGCGCTCTCCTAACATAGTTCGAGAGCTTGCTGGTGAACGCTTGAAAATGAAGCGCCAGAAGATCGTCATCGACTTCTCCTCTCCGAACATCGCGAAACCTTTCCACATCGGGAACATGCGCTCCACGCTGATAGGAATGTTCATCCAACGACTACACAGGTGAGGTAAGCATGTTGAGTTGATGTACAGTTCTTCTCCTGTAACGTGATTTTCTGTATGCATTTCTGGATTAGGTGGTAGTCTCTGAGAAACGTTTTTGGATTTCTTGTTACGCTCCCCGTTTCAGAAGCCTAGATCACGAGATCGTCTCCATAAATCACCTTGGCGATTGGGGAACTCAGTTTGCCTACTTGGCGTCCGGATGGCCGTCCACTCGACCAATCGCTTCTCAGTGGGAATCAATGCCCGATGCCGAGCGAATTCGCCTCTTTACGGACTGCTATGTGAATTCGAACCATAGAGCGAGAGAGAATCCTCAATATCGTGCAGAAGTACGGGAGCTGTTCGCAAAAATGGAGAAGGACTTAAGCGAAAACCGACAGTCGAAGGAGCTTGACCTGTGGAGAGACATCAAAGACGTCTCGTTGAAGTATCTCGACGTATTTTACGGAAGATTCAACGTCGATATTGACCACTGCATTGGCGAATCTGAATATGTCCGCGAGACGAACATCCTGATTGATCGACTTCTTGCGCAAGGAATAGTTTACAAGAACACCCAAGGGTTGTGTGTAATGGACGAGGATGGATCAGGGAAATATGCGATTTTAAGGAAAAGCGATGGATCTACCGTATATCTATCAAGGTTAGTCACCCCTATTATTGCCTCTTCTGACTCGCGGCGTTTAGAGAAATTGCATGCATTATGCACCGTGACAGAAAGTTTAAGGCGGATTCTTACGTCTACGTCGTTGATCGAGCGCAGCACAGGCACTTCGAACAACTAAAGCAGATTCTGGACCGCATCGGACGCGAAGATCTCGCTGAGAAGATTCAGCATATTTCATACGGACGGGTCATCGGTCTTTCTACCCGGAAGGGCCAAACAGAAGCAGTAGAAGAAATCGTAGCCAAGGGTCGACAACTCGCACTCGATTACGTCTCTCGATCTCCAACTATTAAAGTAACTGACCCGAAGGAACGCATATCCGTCGCCGAGAATCTGGCGATCTCGACGATCATAGTGAGCGATCTGAAGAGGGCGAAGAAGTCTGAGTACCGCTTCTCGTTTGAGAACGCCTTCGCCGAAAATCAGAACAATGCTGTTCTGCTCCAGGTACCTTAATTATTCACCTTCAATAATGCGGTCTCCGCTTCAGGAAAGACACAGCCGCCTGTGCTCCATCGAGTCACACAATTCAAAACTTTTGCCCGCTGTCGAGGAGCTTACAGTGGACCCTGATGCCGAGAACAATCCAGAATCACGGCGACTCCTCCATCACCTTCGAGAATTTGAAGGCGTTCTGGTCTCCGCCTTTGAGAACAACGAGCCCGCGCATTTGACGGTCTACTTGATGCGTTTGTCAAACATAGCGGGAAGTGCGGCGTCAGCCCTGCAAGTGCGCGATCAACCTGAGAAGATCGCAATTCAACGTCTCTTGTTACTATCTGCGGCAAGACACGTCCTGAAGGAGGGCATGAAGCTATTAGGAGTCGATCCCTTGGAAAAGATGTGATAAATAGATTTTATATGTCTTGTCTCTATGGAAATTAAGTCAATTACGCATTCCAATTCTCATTATGCCTAAGCTCTGCAGACGCGGTACCGTAATCCTGCAGTGTAAATAGGATATATAAAACGGGGTCTTTTCCTACTTCCGCCTACTTCACTGTAAACGACTGATGTGGTCTTCATCTTTTACATTTCCACTCTAAAAAAATAAAAGTCCTGCAGAGTTTTAGGAAAGTGCATCAACATCACCTGCGTCGCTGTATGTTCATCAGAGCTGATTAAGGAAGGACCATTTTATTTTAAGACTGCCACACTTACAAAATATGTTGATACAATAATTATGCCTTCAATGCTTACTGAAGTACTCCTTGCTCTCCTTCACTCCGGGCTTGATGGTGTCACCACCCGGCTTCCATCCAGCAGGGCATACGTCACCGTGCTTGTCGGTGAACTGGAAGGCCTGGACGAGGCGCAGTGTTTCGTCGACGGAACGTCCGACAGGCAGATCGTTGATGGTGATCTGACGCAGAATGCCCTTGGGGTCGATAATGAAGAGGCCACTGAAGCAAAATGCACTAATGCATGTTCGAAAAGTTGTTGAAGAACTGAGCACTCGGTAGTGCCTCTGGCGCCCCTCTATCCCCTTACCGGTAGGCGATGCCTTCGTCCTCCTTCAGAACTCCATAGTCGCTGCTGATCTTGTGGTTCGTGTCGGCAAGGACGGGAATGTTCATCTCACCCAAGCCTCCATGCTTGCGAGGTTGGCTAATCCATGCGAAGTGCGAGAACTGAGAGTCGGTGGAGCAGGCAAGCACCTGGACGTCCAACTTCTTAAACTCCTCGTTTCGATCGCTGAAGGCGATGATCTCCGTGGGGCACACGAATGTGCTAAACACTACTTGATGTCCAAATACTCGATATAGGGGAACTTACAAGTCAAGCGGATAGAAGAAGAGCACGACGTACTTTCCTTTAAACTCGCTGAGGGACACCGCTCGGAAATCTCCGTCAACGACCGCCTGGGCGGTGAAGTCAGGAGCCGGCTTTCCAACGAACGCCTTGGACATATTCTGTAAGTGGGGACGTTAGCAGCGTCAACCACGACTGGTTTTCGTAAACACCAACCATTCTCCGATACATGGGCGGGCAGGTGCTGGAAGAAATCCCGACGGACTATACACCTCGGAGGCGTATGCCTATCTAGATGTGAGAGCGCGTACGTGAGACTCCCTAGCAGGCTTAATCGATATCGCCAATTAATGCGCAGGTAGCAACAGGCCAACCTAAGCTGCGGACGGGATTTGCGCTAGCAATTTTAACTTGGGTTTATAGGGGTCCGCAGCAGCCTTTAGATCAATGGAAGCAGCCAAGTAAGAGAAAAAACGTATCGGCTGGGTGCTTAGGGGGAAAACTTGTCTTTGTTTTGTTTTTCTATCGGATGCAGAGAGAAAGAACCTGTAACGCTCATGTATATCAAAACAACTGGATTGTAAACAGAATCAATGACGCCCTTTAGGGAACATCACAGAAGAAGTTTCGGAGGAACTAGGATGCGCTCGCTTGGCCAAAGAACCGACCATATGACTAGTGACAGGAGTTGGACGGGATGGGCCCCAAATCCCTCTTGCTATGTCGTCAATGCTTGCCTAACCGGTTTATACAGCTGTCCTTTTAACAAATTTGGTCCTACTTTCATTACTAAAGAAGGAGGGCTCCAATATCCTCCCATGTTCCTGAATGGTCCGGTGTAAATTCCTCATTGGTTTGTGTTCGGCCATCATCCGACTGTTCGAAACTATTACGAATTGCCTTCGGGCACGCATCACGGCGACATTCATCCTTCTGTCGTCACAAAGGAAGCCCAAGTTTCCTGAAATGTGTTATGAGCTTCTTATTAATGGTTCTCAACCTACTTTTTTCATTATTCCGCACAAGCGACATCACAATTACTTCCCTCTGTTGTCCTTGGAATGCATCTACGGAGCTTATCGTCACACTGGGATTAGCGACAATATTCTTCAAAAGGTCCACTTGCGCCCTATACGGGGAAATAATGCCTATCTGCTCCGGATTGACTCCACAAGATATGAGATGTTGTACATATTTTCCAACAATATGCGCCTCTCCTAAAAAGTACACAATACCATGTGCGATTACGGTATACCCTTACCATAATTACGGTAAGAGGAAGAATATCGGCGCTCGTTGTAGTCTCCCTCCTCTCCGAGTTCGGTGTCAACCATCAACAGAGGACTGTTTAAGGCATCGTCTTTGGGAATTCGTGAGATATCGGCCAAAGTAATATCCGCAGCAGAGGGATCTGAGCGGATACGAGAGTCGTAGAATTCGTCGTTGGACCATTTGCAAATTTTCTCGTTCATGCGGTATTGTATGGTCAGCATGAAGTTGGTAAGCTGGCCAAATTCGGCACTCATGGAATCCATGAGGGACTGACCGAGGCCGCCACGGGCAGCTCTAAATAGATTATGATTAAAGTATATCTCTTTAGATAGGAGACTGGTCGACCCTTCCAAAAACAACGAAACAAACTCACTCATCGGAAGTGATGACGGCACTCAGCTGCCGGTGGTCCCCAACGAGGACTCCACGAGAACCCTGCAGCAAGGGCTGCCAGATAGCACACTCCATAGCTTGTCCGGCTTCATCGATAAGCACAATATCGGGCTCAAAGCCCATCTTCTTGAGTCCTCGGACAGAGCTGCTGGAGACGGTGCAGAAGATCACACTCTTTGATTCGAAAATAGATTTCTTCATTTCGCTCCTCATGTCAAAAGCTTTCCGTGAGAGGGCGTCCACCGTCTCCTCCTCGCATTGCTGCATGGCTGAATTCTGAAATCTCCATTTGAACCACTTATGTTTAGAGAGCGATATACCAATTGATCGTAAACAGAAGATAGGTCCTCGTAGTTCTCGTGCGTCTTCATATACTCGGTGAGCGAAACTTTTGAGTCAGAATCAAGACGACAAGCCTTCACGCGCTCTCGAACTCGCATCAGGACGTTGTCCACAGCTTGGTTCGATGGCGCGCAAACCAAAATCTAGGAAAATGTCCTTAGAACGTCACAATGGTCAAGAGAGCTCACCTTCTGTCCGCTCCTCAAAGCTTGAAGTATGATTTCTGTGACAACATAAGTCTTTCCTGTTCCTGGTGGTCCTTGAATGGAGACAAGTGGACGACGCTTGTTTAGAGCAGCGCAAACAGCCTTCTCCTGTTCGATGTTCAACTTCTGTACGAAGTTAACCTTCCTATCTAAAGACAAGAAGCATCATACATGGGCACGAAGATGCTCAAGACGCCTCCCCTACACGCTTCCATATGCTTCATGTTTCTGTCATTACTCTACCTGAAACTTCCATAGGCATCGGCACAGCTCGATAGGCAAACTGAAGAAGAGAATACCCGCGAAATCGGTTCCACCTGTCACGAATAGCCAGAAAATCTGCCAGCGAATTCAAAGCACCGAACTCATCTGACAGCTCCAAGGTAAACTTCAGTCCGATCATATCATTCAGATCTAATTTCAGATCTCGCGCCTTCACCTAGAACATGCACTCGTTACAACTCGTCGTATTAGTTGAGAATCTACCCGAAAGGAATTTGCGCCATCGTGATCCCAGAAGATGCATTCAACTGCGCGCCTTTGGTTATTTCCTCGAAGGGTTAAGGGTACACCTGAAACACTGAAGCACTTAACCTGGAAGAGGACAAGAAAGTACCCCTTCGAACCATCTTCATGGGAAGTGGAGTGTCTCCAATTGAGAATTCTAAGATTTTCCCATCGATTGCGTGGAAGGCGCATTTCTGGAGTTCACATCCGTGAACATGAGTAGCCGACAATTCGCCAATTTCGGAGTTGCTGCCTGTGCTCCTAAAATACACATAAGCTACGAACAGCGAGTAATTACGGTATACTCTCGATGCAGGTGCCCTTATAGAGAGCAAATTAGTTAATCTAAAAGCAATTTTTGGGGAAAATTACATCCTCAAAACAAAGGTTTCAAGGGTTAATAAGGAAATTTACTTTACGGTAATTCACACACCTGGTTCCACATGCATCGATCTCTTTACTTAGATATGTCGCCCACGATTTCATCCGCCGCTCAAACTTCTCGGGGAACTTCTCTTTTTCATTTGACTTCGACTTCAACCTGGATCAAGCAAACCAGTACAGAACAAGAGTTCTGAAGACTCACCTTTTCCCACTTTTCTTGTCACGCTTCCAAAGCACTGCTGAGGAGGAGATCAGCCTCACAGTCGGGACACGGAATCCCAGGAATCTGCTCGAACACGGCAACATAGAGGAGAATCCGAAAAACCGAAGACCTCTAGGCCAACATCTTCTCCGAGTTGAGGACGAGCGTTTGGGATTTCGCAGAATTCTCGCAACGCAAGGTCCGTTTCGCTCCCTTTTCGAAAAAGCAGTTCGGAAATGTTCTGTTCTGCTCTATCGCTGGGTCCGTCTTGCCTACTGGTTCACTATAAGCATGAGTTTGCGTAAAATAATTCTAAAACATGTTTGGCATACTTAAACCTGCTTTAGTCTGCGCCAAAATGGCCAAATCGCCTTCGTTTTTAGCACCTCCAAAACGAAGCAATGCAATTCCCCCAAGTAATGCAATACAATCCAGTTTTTCTTTGAAACATTATTTATACGCGAATCGAGTTTACGTGCAAATATCACAGTTCGCTGGTCAATATTCAAATTAGTGCTCCCGAGAGAACATTATTTATTTCACGCGCCGTGTCGGATTATTTTGTTTTCGTCAGTCCAACATTATCACTTCAGGATATCGTCATGTCTCTCGCCGAGGAATTCGCCGCAGATCTGGAGAGCGATGGATCCGATGAAGAGATGGACGTGAAGGAGGAGTGCGATGAAGACGCACCAATGGATGATGCTGAAGCAGCCACTGAAGATGGGACCAAGCAAGAACATCTGGCAAAATATGATCGAGTAGGAGACATAGCGAAATTAACGCAGAAGGAGGAGTAAGTTTCAGTTTCACTTAACGATTGATTAAGAATCCTGTTTTAGGTACAAGCAGCTGATAGAAGAGATGCACGAACAGCTGAATGCTTCAGAGGCGCCAACATTCACGTCTCCACTGGAAAGCGATCCGCAGTACAAATTAATTGTGAAGCTTTCTCAGGTGAGCATTAAGCTTGTTAATACTCTTGGATTAGGAGAAAAAAATCTTTCTTTTGGGCAGATCTTTAAAATTTTTAAAATGACCTTTTTAAGATGACCTTTAAGAATTTTTAAGTTGCTATTTTTTGCCCTTTCGTTGTTGTTTCAAATTAAATGTTGCCTTTAACATTAAGCCACCAAATAAGACTGATATTGAAATTTACCCATTTCAGTTGGCCGCGGAAATCGATCTGGAAATCGGCGTTATCCACAAATTCGTCCATGACAAGTACGAGAAGCGTTTCCCCGAACTGGACTCTCTGATTCCGGTTCCTCAGCAGTACATCAACGCCGTCAGATTGCTCGGAAACGACATCAACACGAAGGGCCAGAACAAGGAACTTCTAAGCCAGGTCATCCCTCCAGCGACCTGTATCGTCGTCTCCGTCACTGCCTCCACGACTCAGGGAACGAAGCTGGAAGAGGAAGAATTGGAAGCGGTCATGGAGGCCTGTCAAATGGCCAGCGACCTGCAGATGGAGCGTGCCAACATGAACACCCTTGTAGAGAGGCGGATGGAGTTGATTGCTCCCAACTTGTGCGCAATCCTTGGAGCCCAAGTAGCAGCGACTTTGGTGTCAAAAGCAGGAGGACTCGCTCCTCTGTCACGACTTCCAGCCTGCAACGTTCTCGTGTTGGGTGCTCAAAAGCGAACGCTGCAAGGTTTCAGCATGACGAATGCTATGCCCCACTGTGGCCTCATATTCTATCACCAGATCGTCCAATCTCTACCTCCCGATCTCCGCCGTAAGGGCGCCCGTTTGGTCGCCGCAAAGTGCACTCTTGCTGCTCGCGTCGATTCGCTCCATGAATCCGCAGATGGTCATATTGGACAAAAACTCGCCGACGAAATTGATAAGAAAATAGAAAAGATGCTGGAGCCTCCACCAGTGAAGAACCTGAAGGCTCTACCGAAGCCGTTGGACAAGGCAAGCAAGAAGCGTGGTGGTCGACGTGTCCGCAAGGAGAAGGAACGCCTCGGTCTTACTGAGCTGCGGAAGAAGGCAAACCGCATGAACTTTGGCGAACTCCAGGAGGATGTAATGCAAGACAACATGGGATTCACCCTTGGCCAGGCCTCTGGTGGTGGAGCTGGGTCGGGAAGCATCCGGGCTGCTGCAATCGACAATAAAACCAGAGTCAGGTTAGTACTTCTCCTCCTAATTCTCAAAAACTATAGCCATTGTTTTTAGGATGTCTCAAAAGCTGCAGAAACGTCTGGAGCAGCAACGGCAGATGTCGGGAGGCGCCACTTCTATTCGCTCGAAGGTCTCGGGTACCGCCTCAAGCGTCACATTCACCCCCGTTCAAGGTCTGGAAATCATCAACCCCAACATCAACGCTCAAGACTCCCGATCGAGCAGTTCAACCTACTTCTCTGCCACTTCCGGATTCGTCAAAGTTCAGACGCCTCTCCCACCGGGCGGAAACTACCGAGCCTAAATCGACGGCACTTTGTACATTCTTCGTCGTTGTTTCTTGTTGTGCAGAAAAAGTAAATCTTAATGACAATTTTATTGGAGCAACATGAAGCAAACAGCATCTCACAAGTTATCGAGCATCAAAGACCATCAAGTTCCGGCAGCGCTTCTTATACAGCACTCGGTGTCCGCAGTTGCGGCAGCGGACGGCATCTTTCGGTTTGAGGGAGTTGTCGGCCTGGCATTCGGCGCAGACGTAGTTCACGGCCATAAGCGATTGGTTATCTGCATCAAGGAAGGAGTTCATTCCGATCTGCAAATAATGAATTGATGACTAGCAACGGATAACTCGAAAGCGTTAGAAAATCCACCGAACACAAAAAGGATCGCAAAGACTCTATAGGAACAGTTGTAGGATTGAATAGAGGTAGAACACGCAGCTGAATTTTTCATATCTATGAGGTCTCCTCGCCACTACGGGTATTCTTATGACGTTTCCATAGAATCGATCTTTAACGATGTCACAAAGGCGAAAAGTGTTTGAGACAATAGACGAACAGCGCAGACACCGAAAGTCTAGAAGACAGTTGAAGAATTGCCGCGTGATCGCGCCGAGACGCAATTCAGCATTCGTCTGAGATACTGTAGCCGACGAACGAGCGAGTCCTAAAATGGGCAAGCGTCGTCTTCCTCCTTCTTAATAATTTGGGTTTTTTTAAATAATTTTGGCGACGTTGAGGGTGACGTTTGCATAGATGCAACCACTCAATGAGTTGCCCAGTTCGAGCATGCTAGAGGTGAAGTATATTTCTTATTGCTAGTGTTTATATGCGTGCTGTATAATTCCGCTTATGTATTGTCAGTTGTTCACAAACTTACACTTTCAGAAGATGCTTCTGAGTCTTAATGATCTTCTCAACCGACAATTGTGTTCGATGCGCGATGGTAGGTTTCATTGTCCGAGAAATATTGAGGTTGTTTTATGTTTAGGCACTGGTTTAATGCCGGCAGAAAATTTGGACATTCGCCATTTCGCGTTGACTGGACAGGTTCGTCGCGTGACAAGCCCTACCAGCTCCGCAGAAGGTTTGCCCCCTTTTCGAAAATCCATCTTATGTCACAGGACTTCCAGAAAGTGTCGCATCAGTGCCAGCAAAATCCTTGGATATTCGTCATTTCGCATTGACTGGGGAGGTTCGCCACATTGTCTCTTCTACAAATACAAACCGCAAAAACAAAAATCGTCCATCTAACAACCGACCTCGTCCCACCTCCAACCCAACTCCAATGGTGACCAATGTGACTGCAGCCACCCCTGCCAAGATCGTAAGTGCAAAGAACCCTGACAGTTTCTAATAATCCTTCTTTAGATCGCTAGCAGTGAAATCGATCCGGACACCAAGGGTGCCGCGGTGGTCGTTCGCCGAACCCGTGATGGCCATCTGGACACCCGCATCACCTACACACGTGACTACTTGGCTCATGCTGCTCAAGGCCCCTACGCTCTTGTACCTCCTGTGAACCTGCCGACATTAGTTAAAGACATGAATGAAATAGTGGCTACCTTCCCGAAGCGTTACAGATGCTAACTTACTGTCTCGTATCGTTTTGCCTGATATTTTGTTTTTTTGTACGGTGGCATATAAATTTTAAGAGTGTGGTTGTTCGACGGTTGACTGTTTTGTCGCATGCTTAGGAACGCCGTCGCGCGCTTGCGAAGCTTTCTGGCCATGACGAAAGTGACTCCCGAGGCTGCTGCTTCCTCTGCGGACGAGGCTCTTCACAAGGTGGCGGACGGTCGCGTTGAGAAGCCGGGAACATCAACTGCCGACGAGAACATTGACAAGGCGAGGAAGGAGAAACGAGGAAAATGGGTGCGCTATGCGATGATGTTGGCTTACCAGGGCAAGAACTACTTTGGAATGCAGGTAAGAGGCAGGGCTGTTCCCTGGGGTTTGGAAATGTCCGTGTCCGACAAAACAATGGTGTGCTGCCTTTGTGAATACAAAAAAAAAGTAAAAAAAGTCTTTATCTGTAATGGGACAGTTCTGTTAGTTTCCCTGTGACCATATAATGCCCGTTTTTACTGTTGTACTCGATCCAACTACAATCTTCTTCTTTAGGTTCAAAAAGGAGAAACGCCAGCTATTGAGAATGTCCTGCTTCGCTCCATGCACCAGCTTGGATATATCACTTCTGAAGAGGCTGAGACGCCCTACAAGTTCTACTTCCAGAGAGCTGCACGTACCGACCGCGCAGTCTCGGCATGTCGCCAGGTATCTTGCACTCTGTCTAGACACGACTAGTCTATAATTATTTAGGTGTGCTCGATGATGCTCCCAACAAACAAAGAATTCAAGGAGCAGGGCGCTGACAAACTGAACGAGTTGTTGCCAGCCGACATCAGAGTCATGGGAATTCGTCGCGCAACCAAGACGTTTAATGCACAGAAGGACTGTGACAGTCGGTCCTATTCCTACACGCTTCCGTCGTTTGCATTTGCAAAGCTCAACGAGTTGACGAAGGCCGATTTCCGCATTACTCCAGAGACGGTCGAGGAAGTTGACTCGATTCTCCAGATTTTCGTCGGAACGCACAACTTCTTCAACTACACATCCAAGAGGTAATTATCAGGACATACTTGCTAACATGTAGTCTCAGTGATTCATAAAATAATCCAAAAGAAATGTATTGTAATTAAATTTTATTTGGAATTTAGGGAGTTTACGGACGCTAGCTGCAAGCGCTACATCATCTCCTTCAAATGCGACAAACCCTTCCTCTACCGTGATCCTACCAATGACAAGGAATATGAGTTCATCACTGTCAATATCCGAGGTCAGAGTTTTATGCTTCATCAAATCCGCAAAATGATCGGTAGGTTCATGGATTTTACGTCTCTACTCAAGTCCACCCTTACAGGGATGACGATAGCCATCAGCCGCGGACTCGCCTACAAAAGTGACATTCAGAGATCGTTCGACGGACAACGGGTTCGTCTCATGCAGGCTACTTTCTTATATTTTTGCTGTTGTAGATGGATGTCCCGAAAGCTCCCGGGCTCGGACTCCTCCTGGAGCAAGTACACTACGAGCGCTATGACAAGAGGTGGTCGAAGAGTCATGAGACGCTTAATCACTGGGGAGAGGAGACTGAGGCCAAGCTGAAGAAGCTTAAGGATGAGCTCATTGTCAAGGAGATCTTGGACACCGAAATTTGGTCCAATTCGTAATATCTACATCCTAATTCATCTGATTATGGGTACATTTTAGAATGATGCTGTGGCTAGCTGGACTGCCGAATCACAACTTCACGGTCGACCCGCTTTCAGAAGAAAAAGCGCCGCTCTCCGCTGTTGCAATGGCAAAACATACCGTGAAGGTCGCCGAAGCAGCTCTTGAAACTGAAGCTAAACAAGATGAGCATACGACCGAGGGAGAAGCAGAAGGCGCCTGCGATGAAAAGAAGGCTGCTGCGACGGCTTAGTCACTAAAGAAGTTGTTGTTATGATCAGTTGTTTTGTTACGTTTTTATATGCAGAAGCATGAAAATACCCACGAATTGTCCGGGTGCACGTAACGCTTGGTGCCTACGTTTGTAATGATCTGTGAGTTTTTAATGGTTATCGGATTCTCTGCACAACCCCACAGACAAGAAGACTTCTATAAATGTCTAGACTCTTGACTAGTAGAACAGGATAAGGGCTCGAGGTTTGTTCCGGAACCGAGTCGTTTCTGGTCTAGACAACTTAAGAACGAAAAACAGAATCTTGTAACCCTTGTACAAACAAGGAGACTTCAAGGATGTTCCCTCGCCTCACTTCTAGCCGCTCGATTGCATCTCTGCACCGTCTCCGAGTGATACTACGCTGCAATAGAGCTTTGACTTATGGCGTCGTGTCCGTGCCGCGTGTTTTGATATGGCAATTTCTTTATTTGATTTAGGGCTAAAGAAAGCCCTCAAGTACGAGCGGACCTTCACAATACACACACGTATACATGTTTTTTCCACTACACTAGCGCTTTTCCACACGGAGTTTCATGGTTTCTGGAGAGACCGTGATATTCCCAGAGCACTTGAACTAAAAGGCGATTGTCAGGTTATCATATACGAGTGGAATGGTTACGTTAGTTTCGTCACAGACGTGGAGGCTAAACTCCTTCAAGGTGTGTACGATCGCCAGCTTCACTTCCAGGAGAGCGAGTCTCATGCCGACGCAGATTCTAGGCCCCATTCCGAAGGGCTGCCACGCAAGAGGGTGTCTCTTGGCGCTTTCCTCTGGGCTGAACCGCTCAGGACGGAATTTGTAGGGCTCGGGCCAGAGTTGCTCGTTAAAGTGAATCGAGTAAGTGTTGGCGCCAACGCAGACACCCTTCTCTATCTCGAGCTTGTTCGCCTTGCCTACCGTAGTCGTCTCCGTGCAACGACGTTCGAGAGCTCTAAAGTGTGTGATCGTGGTGATGTAGGCTAGCTAAGAAGGTACCCAGTAGCGTGGGGATCCATTCTAAGACATTCTTTGACGCACCAGTCCAGATACTGCATGCTCTGCACTGTGGACATGGTGATGTCTTCCTGAAATAGGCGCCATGGAGCGTAGAACAGTCCTGCACTATGGCCGATCTTTAGGCTACTTACAGTGGACTGAATATGGGAGCTGACCTCTTCATATAGTTTCTCTTGAACGTCCTCATTCTGAGCCAGGCGATAGCACAGATACGTGACGGTGTTAGCAGTTGTATCGTACCCGGCAACTAAGAACATAGCCATCGTGGACATGATCTCCTCAGCTGTCAGCTTCTTCTGGACACGCCTGTCGTTCACCGTTTTACCGTAATCTTCGATATCGGACTTGTCAATGCGTGCCTCCATTAGATGGTTCACGAAATCCTTTGGTCGGTCACCTTTATCCTGACTTTTTCTGGCATATATCTCCTAAATTCCATCCGTGATGTCTTGAGGGGCACTTAACTATTGCGCTGATAGGATAAAGTCAGCAATTTCCCTGTTAGAACACCCAGGTTACCACCTACCCTTAACTTCTTCTGCATGGTTACAAACCGGTGAAGACTGCTCATCGAATATAAACGGAATAGGAAGGACGAAACGCGGCGGAACTCGTAGATGCCGGCGAAGAAGGACCGAATCCAACTCGTAGAGACGCCTTTATCAGCGAAGAGAGCAAGAAGGGTCTCGCCAAAATGATCCGTGGTTTCTGTCCCTATTCGCGTCCTCGGGCGACCTAACGAAAGTCGCTCGATTAGGTCGAGGGACATGGAAAGAAAGTGCCTAGAAGTAGTCCACTAATGGGACGCAAAATGGGGAGATTCTCACGGTTTGAGATCTACGATATCGGACTTCTCCATGTCTTTCTCGATCTGCCTCATCACGGCTCTAATGGTGTCATTGGCGACTGCCTCAGCGGACCGAACCTTTCCAGTGGTGAACACTTCGGCTACGAGGGCCCGAAGGCGTTTCCATCGTGCCCCTTCACTCATGAAAAGATGCGCTCCGGGCATAGTGGCTTGGTCTGCAGCAAAGTCGGGCGTCACCTAAATAAACGACAGAAATATGTATCCTCAAACACGTGTAATCTCCTCCCTGGACTCGCTCTAACCTTTCTGGCATGGAACTTGCTAAACTGCTTGTTGAACACGTCGTCGAGGATGTCCAAATCGCTGGTCACAATTAGTCGGTGGCCGCCTTCGTAGATTCCGAATGTCCTACCGTACTTATCCTCCCAATCTCGGTATCGAACAAACCACTGTCCGTCCCGCTCCTTCTCTTTCAAGTGGCCGAGAAAGAGTGACTGTGCCGTGGGGCTCGGGATTCCTCGCTTTTTGAAGTATTGGGCACGTTTTTTGAGGTACAATACGTAGAAGAACAGAAGGGCGATGGCGAGGGGCAACCATAAGTTGCCGATGGCTGACAGGATGGCTCCTATCATAGCGAATGCTGATGGGACGATCACGATCACCGTTCTTATACAGCGGGGTCACCGCAAAAGTGACGTACAGAGTGTAAACACGTGAAAGTGAAATTTGCGCTGATGTCGACCTCTGATCGGCGATAATGCCTCAGGACGTTGATGGAGACCGTGCAATCGAGTTGATTGTGAAATTAGCTGTTGAAACGATGCGGATCTTACGAAATAATTGTCTCTGGTTATTGAGAAAGAGAGAGTCCTTCCAATCAGGCTGCACCTTTGAGCCGTGGGTTTTCAGCCCCGTTCAACTCATGCTATGCAATTGTGTAGCTTGATGTATTAGTCAGTTAATTTTAGTCTATCCGCAGATCCGTTGGTAATAACTAAAAAAAGAAATCATAAGTCCATCAAATGTAAGAGTTACTCTATTTGCAATGCCTATGATTACCTTCAAAGGGATAACATAAGCCGAAAGGACAGTTACTTTTGCTAAAGAACTGAACCAGTGCTTTAAGTCATCTCAGAAATGATCCTCTTTTGTCCCTCTCTTGCAAGCCAGACTCTAGTTTACCGTTCCGGATATCCTCTTACATGGATTCCAGTTATTATTATCCCAATCCGAAGATTGGGACCCCAAAAATTGAGATAAACTCATAAAGCGAGTCGGCGCACGGAATTCTTTAGTAAAAGGCGAAAGAATTTCTCGGTCAACTGCGCCGACTCCAGAGACTGGCGACGGTCCATCGTTGGCCGAGGTCGTCCGCGCGCGACCGTCCCGTCACAGCGGTGCGACGCGACAGCGCCAGACGACGAGAGAAAATCATTTGCTCTTTAAAAAACAATGCTTGCGCTTTGGAACGTTTGCTTACACCATCCTAATGCGAGATCTGGGGAGCATCGCTGCACTTTTATAAAATATTGTTGTGTTTTCTTTGTTCGACATGGGAGAGCTGAACAATTCCATTTTTTCAAGGAAAACAGAAAATGGCTCGCTATCATTTTGAGGCCCCTTCAGTGATCAACCTTAATGGATCTTTTTATCACCCGAGTCACAAACTCGGGTCAGGAGGTTTTGGAACTGTCTTCGCGATGGTCAACTCCTCTGGTGAGAAGATCGCTGTGAAGACGGTGAATGATAATGGGAACGACAACTTCGCCCTCGTCAACGACGAAGTCACCATTTGGAGTCGACTACGCCACAAGAACATCGTTCAGTTCTACGCTTACCACACTCTGCCGGGAGTCCACTTCATTTCGATGGAACTTGCTGCTTATGGAGATCTACAGAAGTTCATCACAGAGCAGAGTCACTACTGCTCTCCCTCGCTCCGACGTCACATCGCCTCTCAGCTTCTGGAAGCCGTCTCCTTCATCCATCGGAACGGATTGTGCATTGCGACCTGAAACCTGCCAACGTCCTCTTCACCGACCAAACCACCGTCAAGATAGGCGACTTCGGGCTTGCTCGATCTATCTCCCTCAACAGCTTCGGACACGAGTTGAAAGATTACGATGGAAGAGGTACACCATGCTATCACTCTCCGGATAAGTTCCACCGTAGGTTCTCGCTGTCCACGAAGGACGACATTTGGGCCCTGGGAGTGACCCTCCTGTACTTGGCCACAGGGC
>KN171659.1:52184-70511 GCA_000757755.1 Steinernema glaseri
GTGCGTGGATGTACGCACCGATGTCGATGCCCTGGTTCCATAACCTATACGTCACGGATCGACCTTTCTACAACCTCGTTAGAAACTTGTTGCACCCTACCGAGGAACTTCGATGGACTGCCCAGCAGGGAATCTCCTTCCTCCACAACATGCAAACTCAACGGCTCCAGCAACCGACCTACGTCGTCCCCGCCTCACATCAAGTAGTTTCATATCCTCAATACTATGTTTATAGTGGAAAATAAAGTAAGTACATCTTTGTGGCTTAAGTCAGAGGGGATCAATGAATTTTTGTAATAAGATGAAGTTCTTTAAAAGGTCTCAACTACGCAGACTCCCGAGACTGGCGACCGTCTATCGCTGACCGAGACCGTCCAAACACGTCTGTCTCGTCTCAACTGTGGGACATGATAGGGGGAAGAGCTATTCCCACACAGAGTGACACCCACATCGGTTGGATGAGTCCGGATACTGCCAGTTTCAGCTTGGACTGTAGTGCCACTCGGAAGCTAGGAAGGTATGCAAGTTAATTCCAAGCGTTGTTTAGTCCTCACTTGCTCCAGCACTGGAAGCCGCAACCACTTGACTCTCACTCCTCTACCTGAGCTTTCTGTCTCGAATTTCGACGACAAGTCGTACGTCCCGGAACCTAATACTCCTTGCGGGAATCTTTCTTGCTTGTCTTTGGTAGGTGTGAGTTGAGTCCTGTCATGAGTTCCAAGTATTAGTGGCCTATGCGAACTGTCTGTGTTTCAGAGTTTTACACCACGTCGACGAGCCTACTTTAACACTCCAGGCTCAACTCACAGGGACCTCAATGTTTCCTCTTTTCTGGGGATCACGCCTTTGAAGAGATTGCAAAGTTTCGACGAAGACCGTACGAAGACTTGTGAGCGCCGCTTTCCTGAGCCCTCTTTCGTGGATGAAGGAATCGAGGAGGAGATGAGGTGAGCTCCATTTCTACTACTGTATGGGACGCCTTTTCTATTTAGGGTTGTATGGAATCGCATAATCGAAAAGAATACGACCTCTAAAGCTTATATCCGATGCGTAGAAGACCTTCTGGCCACTGCGAAACCCAAAAAGGACGATATATCGGTGGCTAAGCACATGGTGCAGAAAAATAGAGAGCTCACTGCGGAGATCGAGCAGCTTCTTGCTGAGTACAAAGCGCTCAAAATGGCTTCCGACGTTGACGGCGACTTATGATTGTGTGTGTGTTAAAAATGTTGAATTTTATTAAAAACCTGACCAGGTGTTGGGTAAGTGGATATATCACATCGCTCCGGTTTTGAGGGGAGCACCTCACCTTCCCTAAATCCTTCAAGGAGGTATGTACGCGCCGTGCAGAACATAAGGAATATTGTTCAAACGATGGTGTGGGAGATATTCTTCCAACATTGTGGCTTGGACGCGAAAAGCCTGAGCAAATTTAGTGCTCTGAACCTGTGAAACATGCCTGTCAAACCGTTAAATCCTAGTCATGCTCTATGGGCTCCCGTAACGAAAAGAGTGAGGGATGCGAATTGAGAATTCCAGCCGGCTGCCGTTCGTTGATCTGTTTTGTTGATCGTTATTTTCGTGGTGTCACCCTGATATTATAGGGGACTGGTGCGCCTGGTTTGCACATTTTGGAGATATTCTGTGTTCCGTGCTGTGACGCGCATTTTTATCGTGCCATATTTATGTTTTTCTTTCAGAATGGGGAACAAGTCCGAAAAGAAGAATGTGCGTTGCACTTCGACGCCTCCTGCAAGTCCCACGGACTCGTCCGACGTCGCGTCGACCTGTTCAAGCGACTTTGTGCCAGAACGACCGCCTGCTGTAGTTACCAAGAAGGCGACTCCTGCTGCCGCCGTGGAGGGTGCCTCCTCGGCTCAGAAATCGAAAAAGTTCAAGTTCGTGCCTTCGCGGGAACAGCAAACAGCAAAGAGGAGATATTACATGCGCGATGCCATGCTCGACATTCGGAAGCGCCTCAGCTCTAACGCCAGCTGGTCAGAGAACTGCAGGCTAAAGTTTAACCCACACGGGGAGTTCAACGACATTTGGCAAACCTCAAGCAAATGCGACCATGTGAGCCACTCTTCGATATCCTTGTTTCTAACTAACACCACTACAGCATACTTCGTCGCATACGAAGACCTTCAAGGATAGCCGTAGAGGCCCTGTGTCCGGTTACCAGAAGCATCACAAGGGAGAGTTTACTACGTCGAACGGCAAGAAATTTGATGCCTCAGGACCGGATTCTTCGAAGTTTGCGAGATCGGGGAATCGGTTCCAACGTTCTGGACATGCCGTCGACAAGCCTTTCCCTAAGAGCATGGAGGGATTGATTCAAGAAGTTCAGAGTGAAGTCCAGCGACTCGAGGAGGAAGACGTCGGCCAACAGCAGCCTGAAGTGTATCGCCGCTATTGTTCGACACTCGAATCGTACGTTTGTGTTATATATGATGGTTTAATTGTTTATACCTTATGTTTAGATCGTTGCTGTCGCTAAGTCGTTTTTTCCCTCCTACCGAAGAACTCCAAAGTCCAAAGCGACCTTCTGAGCGGACTCCATCACCCTTCCTTCCTGAAGTAATCGCTGCCCAGAACCAACACCAACAAGCAGCACACACGTCGGCAGCTTTGACGGAGGAAGACTTCCCCGGATTTGACAGTGCGCAATTCAGTCGTGCTTCGGCGGCACGGAAGAGGATCTCTGTTCCTGCATCAACCATTGAAACAGCCGGTACTGCCACTTCTGTGCCTGAAGTCGTCGAAAGTGCGGCACCCCCACGTGAGCCACAGGTCTTCGCGCCTGCCAACCAGGATGCTCAGATGTACGCAGCTGTGCAACAGCGCTACATTGCCCTCGTGCTCCATTACATCAATCGTCTAACGTTGTGAATCGCCTATTAGTTCTCATGTTGTGAATACCGGTATTTCAGTGACCTTATTTGCTCATTACTTGCTTTGTTGTGCCGCATTGTTGTTGATGTTTTGTCAAATTGAAGTGCGAGCATGGTCTTCTCTTTGTCAGTCGTTGGGTATGAGAGTCCGTGGCCTGAGCGCGGATGGAAAGGCAGAGGAGTCCATCCGGGGTATGGGTGACTGATTACATGGTGTCGTATTCTATCAATTCTTTATCAACCTTCCAAAGTAGATAACAGTCATACAAGCCTTATTCAGAGGAGGAACGAGAGCCAGGCCAAGATGAAGCAGATTCCGCCCTTCGGAGTGATGAAGCGGTAATCCTCTCGGCCAGTGAGACTGTAGTGATAGATAGTTCCGGAGAAGAGCGCGATTCCGGCCACGAATAAACCGGCAGTAACCATTGGGAAGCGCGCATGAGTGGAGCCAAGTAGGGCGACACTGTGAAGAAGGTGGTAGCGGCTTGCGGTTTCGAAGGCGACCTTACGACGTTCATCGATATCTTGGTTGCGGAGAGCTAAACGTGGATCATTAGAAAGTAGTCTCTGGGTAGGACGGTTTGGTGGTAAGCTTACCATGGGCTCCATAGGCTCCGAAGCCAACAGCGATGGCGCCAGATAAACCGGCGATGCGAATGATGGGCCCCATTGGCTGTGCGTAGTTGTGGACGATCGTTCTCGATACAGGTTCGGACGGACAACGTTTTGGCTTCGGCAAGAAGCTATCTAGCGTGGCTGGAATAGCAGAAACTAGGTCACAGACGAGGTTCATCTAAAGCTGAATATCAACAAGCTTTGAATCAGGAAGGATATACGTATTTCCAGAGGGATTAAACCCCGATAAAAAGGACTTTCCCCCACATAATAATAGATTTACTATCGGGTTCGACATCCGAATCGTCAATAATAAATAAGCACTAGGCAGAATATCACAACATACAGAGTATACATAAAGCGACAGTCCCGTTCAACAGGTTACCCCGACTCACACACAATAACAACCAGATGAGCATAATGCACAGTAGAACAAGAAGAATCAAGAATCGCCGTTGATTTGGGCGTACAGGTCTTCGAAGACGATGCCATTTTCCTTCAATATGTTTACGAGAATCCGTCCCGTGTTCCATTCATTATGGGATATAAGAAGAGCCAGCGCTTCGCGCCATTCCGCAAGGCTGACCAACACAGTCAAAGCAAGACTCTGGAAAAAATATGTGGTGCGAAAAGTGAAAGGTGTCATATATCTCTTACCTTATGTGATACGCTTTCGGACATTAGATGCTCAACCCATTTCATGATCACGTCTCTTGCGTCCGAGAGACCCATCTAAAATGATTAACCGTAACTAGTAGCTAACAGCGGAGACATTTAATTTCCAGAGTTATTCTCAGAAGAGATCTTGTCCCATAAACGCTACTCACCTTAGCATAGCTGACACTCTGGAGCCAAAGACCTTGTGATTGCAAATAGCGACAGGCATCCAGTCCTTGAGAGATTAGGAAAAGCAGCTGAACGCCGTCTAAAATGGGTGCCTCAAATAAGAAGAGCTCGTCCGGACATACCAGAAGTGTGGTTCGAAGCGATAAGATTTGTCGCAATCATCTTTGTGAAACACTGTGAGTGCTCAGTGTTCAGCTCAGCAGAGATCAAGCAGGCCTTCATAGCACTAGCTCGGTCGCCAACATTAAGGTCGTTGTTTAGAAGTAGATCCATAGCCCATTCTTTCTGAAAGAAATGGTTAGATGATCATCCCCGTAACCAGCAAATCGTTACTTTTCCCAGAACCAGGGCCGATTCCACGTTTTGCTCCAGTTGTTCAATCGTCTTAGTGTTGCCAATAAGCAATTTCAAAGTGTCCGCGGTGGCACGCTAAAAGACGTTTCAGCTTCTTTGCTCAAATGTAGTCAATTTACCTTAAAAGCATCCAAGGACCAAAACTTCATTAAATGTCTTGGCAGCTGACTCCCGTCAAGTGCCGATTTGATAACAATGAAAAGGTCGTACAGATTCATGTCTCCGAGAAACCTAGCGATTTTCGCGCATTTCTCGACGGTGGATGATTCGGCGTAGGCAAACTGGATCATCTTCTGGACTTCCGGTCCGAATTTGTCGAAACTCGTATGATTTGTTCCTTTAACCACGGACCAAATCTGTCGGTTAAATTCTCCGTTCACAAGCACCGGTTTGTCTGAAATAGTAGACAAGGTTGTCTGGAAACTGTCTGAAAATCTGGCAAGCAGAGACACTGTGTCTACTTCTACAGACGTCTGGTTGAGAGAGATACAAACCTTTCTCAGCAACTGCTGCGTTTCTGTTAAGTGTCGATGCATAGCGGAAAGTCGAGTCGGATGCAATGTAAATGGGCGTCACACCGCACAGATCCATGTCCAGCGGAGCACTTGAGGGTCCAAAGTTGAAATGTTGCGTCGGTTGGAGATTGTCAGTATCCCAGAGGACTACATGATGGTGATGCTGGACAGCCAGGGTGTGATCTCCGGTCAGGCGAGAAAAGGTCATCTTGATTATCTGGCCTCTAGAAGACGGATTTGTTTGTTTGCACTGTTTCTTCGAGAGGTCCCATATTCCAAGGCGTCCCTGGGAATCGCCCAGCGCCAGAATGTCGTCTTTCCACACCATGCACTTCATCTGACTCGAGCCGTTTTTCCACTAAAATGTACTCATTATAGGATACATAAGACACCGTTATACCTGAGTGTTCACTTCTTTTCCATCGCGCACATGTAACCCTTTAACAACCACGTGATAAAGATGGTTCTCGTTGTCCAAAACCACAAGATTCTCTCGATAGACGTTCATTTCGGAAACGGTTTTCACCGTGTGATGCTTGCCTGACCATGCCATGTCGACGATGATTGGACAAGCACGGGACATTCTTCTCAGTAGTCGCATCGACTTCAAGTCCCAAATCTCCAACGGTTCCCTTTGGAAAGCGAGAGCCAAGTAGCATTGATAGAAGGAGACCCTCATCAATTCTATCGGCGATTCATCCACTTCTGGTCTGATTCTCTTCTTCATCCCGGTACAAATATCTGTAGCAAAAATATCATTCCTGACGACGGACGACGTGCTAAGGGCGTTGGAGTAGGCTGCAGAGACTATGATGTTGCTTCCACCCCACTCTAGGCATCTGTAAATGTTCATTTAATCGATTCATGGGTGTCTTCCTACTTGACAGCACATGAATGAATCTGGAGATCCTTCTCAATGCGACAAGTGAAAATGTTCACAAGGTGAATGATGCCCATGTGAGTGCCAACTGCCGCCAGATGCATCGCTTCCAAAGAGTTCTGGTCGACTACGTCCACATTCTCCATAGGGCGCATAGCTACCGTAGTCAGATTCTGACTGAGCGGGTAATAGACGGAATGTTGAGCCAGCTTCAAGTTAGGGTGAACGTTCTTCAACTCCGAATTGAACTCGATTAGGTCGGTGATGTGTCTCTGGCGGTACTTGACGATTTCGACATCCTTCTCAGCCTTCTTAAAGAAATAATTATGCCCAAACTGCTCAGGAACACAAACCAATTCATACTGCACGATCCTTCCAGAGTTGTAAACGAGGCAAACAGAAGATTGCGTAACGGGACACAAGGCCGCCGCCATTACTCGATGCCGCGTATTGTTTCTCTGGCTTTCGTTGTAGCAGCACATCTCGTAGCTCAGGTGACCACCAACTCTGTCTTCTGTCAGAAGATTGTAAGCGCCACACCGGAAGGCGACATGACCATTTTGGTGGACGGCGTAGAAGGCGTCCCTGTCGCGACACGAAATTACCTAGAAAAACACATTACAAGAGTGTCGTCTGTCAGGAACCGCTCATAAGTCAAGTAGAGAGCGTCATTCAACTCACCCTGTGTAAGGGCGAAGAAGTTTCCAGCTGGGCGTTAAAGAGGATCTGAGAAGTAGACACATGTAGTGCGAAGATTTCGGAAGAGGTAATGGCCAGCAGAATGTTCGGAGCGCCCTTGTGATACTCGAAGTGCACAATGTGAGTGTCCTTGGCGCTGGATTTGTCATTTGGATAAAGACTCAAGAAGGAGCATTGGGCTGCAGGAGCCTTGTGAATTACGACGTTCTTGACGAGAACGAGGTTGTAGGCTGTCGACGAAACTAGAATATAAAAGCAATACGTCATTCTTCACCAAAAGGGTTATCTTACAGGCGATAGTAGAAGGCTCGAACGGATCGATCGAAAAGTGATAGACGTGGAAGGCAAAATGGTGCTCCCAGATCTTCTCGCCTGTATCACTGTTCCATAGGATTAACGAATTGTTCGAGTGCAACGCAAGGAGAAAATCTCGATTTGCGTCTTGCCATACCAGCCATTTCATATCTGAAGGACATAGAAACTTTCAGGAAACAACACCTCACCTAGGGCCGTCGAGTTGGCGTTCCTGAAGGAGGCGGTGATGTTGGCCGTCAGAACGTCCCAAACGACAATAGACCCACTTAGATCCGAAGAAGCCAGTTTTGGATCTAAGGGGGTGTGACGCATTATGGAGGGGATTGGCGTCCAGGCAATCTAAATATTCTTCCAACATGAGAGGGACCAACGGGGTGGGGATCTTACCAGGTTAACGGCAGCATTGTGATTGTCCAATGTTTGGACGATTTCAAATTTGAGCACATCGACAACGACAACCGTACAGTGGCACCCGAAAGCCAACAGACCCTTTTCGCTCCTAAAATATATATTTGCACGTCATAAAGCGTGATATCGGAAAGATTTTCACAAACACTCAATTTCTTCCGCATTTGCTCGCATTACGCATTTCATTTTATTTTGTTAAAGTCAAAGTTTGAGAAATACAGCTTCCCTGGAGCCGCTGCTTACCGTAATCTCCAAATGCTTCCTATATCAACTTCAACTTCTAAGACTACTCATTGTGACCTAATACTGTCTTCAGGTCAGGTATATAGGCAAGCTAATATATACTTTAAATGTTGGAAAGTCGGAGTATGACAACGGAAAGAAAGGCTTATCAAAATCACAAATTGCGATATCTGGAAAGCAGATTTTATCGTCCCAGATATGATAGCGTCAACGCATGCTTTGACACATATCAGGTCACTCGAGCTCTGATGGACACTCCCTGTCGGTCAGTGAAGAAGAAGAACTCACCAATCGACGGCATCGCGGTTAGACGGATGCAGCGATCCGGTTAGCGCCAACGGCATCTTCGCTTCTTCTGCCGCTGCTCACCGGCGGACCATCAAACGGCGACAGAAATGGTCTGCAAGCGATCGATTGAAGGCAAACACAAAGAAGGAGCGCGAGCGGAGCGACGTGGAGCGGGCAACCGGAGAAGCTGGAGAGAGGAATCAGCTGGCGGGACGAGGAGGCGCCGCAAGAAGGGAAACCTGACGGTACCCGAACGGCCGTGTTTTACCGCAACTTCGGAGGGGAAGGCGCGAAATCACTTCGGTTACTTCTTCTCCTTCCTCTTCTTGCCGACTCGAAACGCGCGACTTTTGGGGAGTTGAATTGTGTATCTGCTGGCTGTGTATATATTTACGTATGCATATATTTGTAAATCTTTCAATTTCAGATTTAGAGTATGACCGGAGACTCCTTTGCCGAACTAGTGGATACTTCTGTCAACACCTTCACCGAACTAGAGGACGTTCCTGCCAACGATGACTGGATATTCGACAGCCTGGGTTTGTCCTTTTTATCTGTTTTACATCCTCCATAGAACTGTAAACCTCCAAGAAGGTATACGCCGTTCCCGTTTTGTCCATATGTTTCTACGAGCATAAATCAAGCACCTTTCCATCGATCCATTTCAGGAGACGATCTGTCGCCCTCAGATACAGAACAATCGTTCTCAGATGAAAAGGCAACCGCCGCTCCACTCTCCACAGCTTCGACTACAACCCCTGGCACTGTAGGACTACGATCGTCGATTGATCCGGCAGCTATCCGTTTGCCCGGACCAGCAACCAACTCAACGAGTCGTATGACGCGCCAAACCGTCGATAAGAACATGCGCGCCTTGATAATAGCTGCGAGGAAACAAATAAATTCCTTGAAGTCGGAGATCAGCATCTTGAACACGAGGTATATTGCGAAATCGTTGTTCCCTGCTCTCAACAATTATTTACAGGCTGGAGGCATCGCAGGTGGTGAAGTGTCCGTCATGTGATCATCAGTTTTCCGCTGGGATTAAGCAGCAGCTCCGCCCTGAATACGTTCGCGTTCTAAGGGGACGCCTGGTCGTCGAGTTGCAGTTCGCCGACATCAAGAAACTTACTGATTGGCTCTATCTGACGGGCCTCCACGAGGACAACTCCGGCGCTCCCGTGATGCCGGTATCGAAGCCAACGCGTTTAACACTTGAGATGGTTGGCAGCAAGCTCGTGGTCCCAACCGAGAGTGGTCCGACAACGGTTTCGAAGGCTTCAAAGGAACGACCCTCCGTCGATCGGTCAGTAACTGATGTCAAGGATGCAAAACGGTCTCCAAACAAGCCCCTTTGTGAGCGTAACGATAAGAACCCAACAGGCACGGCTGACAGAAGTTCTCGGAAGAGAGAGTACTGTAGGGCTTCGTCAAATCGAGAAAAACCTCGAGACGATGACCGAACGGAATATGTGAAGAAGAGTAGACGTGAAGAATCGGGACGCGGAGTATCTTCCCACAGAAGCGAATCATCTATATGGGATGAACGGAGGCCATCTACTAGGGCCGAGAAACCCTTCAAAGACGATCGAAGGTCATCAAATCGACAAGAAGATACGAGAGACGTTCGAAGACCACTTCCGAGGCGGGAAGAAGCTTATCCCTCGGACAGAGACGTTAGAATACCGTCTAGTAGACATGAAAATAGAAGATCGTCTGGCCATAGTCGAGGAGAAGACGCACCGAGAAGGACAATTCCGAGCGAACGGCACTCGGACACCTACAGTAGGAGTCGACGGAACTAGATGCCGTTTTTGAACGTTATATATATTATCGTTATATTCGCATTTTTATGCCAGATTAGTTTGTGAACTTGAGCGTAGTATCCATTAAAGATTTCAATTCTATAGTCCACTGCTCAGCATACCTAGAAGAGAAGGACCTAGCAGGAAGGCCGCCATATCATTGAGTAAATCTGTTCAGTAGCCATTGGCATACAAACTATCGCTCTCGGGCAAAGGAAGGCGATTCGATGATCCTCCTTTGCAAGCCGAAACATTGCAAATCGGGCCACTGCGATAGACTCTAAATTGTCAATACTTTATTTCTCGGCCGGTTTCCATAAAATTATCAGTCCTCCAACGGAGGTGCTTTGAACTTAGACAAGATTGCACGGGAGAGTTGCACTAGACGGTGACTAAGCGAGGAGGCGGGCGGCAGGCGGAAGAAGGTCCTGAGCAAGGTCGGTCTATTGATTGATTGATCTGCCGAAAAATTTGGTTTCAAAATGAAGAGCGACGGGGCTTACCTGACTACGCGCAGCGATACGTGAAGGCGAACTGTCCAGCGATCCACTGCTCCGCCCGGACCAACCGGAAGGCGTTGCAACTGCAGAAGATGGCGGTGTCGCTGACCGAAGTCAGTGTTTCGCCGCTCTCGTGGACGTCGCCAATGACGCGGACGACTCCTCGGCGTCCGGCACATCTCTGCGGGAAGAGATCGGCCACAGGCTGGCAGAAGGCGAGCCGGAT
This sequence comes from Steinernema glaseri, assembly GCA_000757755.1. Lineage (NCBI taxonomy): Eukaryota > Metazoa > Nematoda > Chromadorea > Rhabditida > Steinernematidae > Steinernema > Steinernema glaseri. The sequence goes on from KN171659.1 coordinate 62,773, forward strand.
GGAGCGGTCGAGGGTCATGACGCGTTCCTCGTCCACGAAGTTGCAGAGGGAGTCGTCGGAGCAGGAGCAGAGTTCCGTGGAGTTCACCTTCGGCGCGGAGAGAAAGTCGAAGAGTGGAGTGGCTGGCGAGTAGAATTCGTCGTAGAGCGGGAAAGCGCCGGAAAAGTCGTCCCCGGAGCCCTCATCGGCGTCTAGGGGCGCCTCCTCCACCATGGGGTAGGTACTTACTTCGGCGGCACACGCCTGGTGTTTGGAGCAGACGCCGGAGGCGGCGGATTCGCGCGGGAGTGCCACCAGAAGGGTGAGAAATGCGAACAAGAAAGGATGCATTCCGTTGCGCAAGAAGGGCAGCGATTAGGAGTGCACACGGCAGGGGATGACGGCCGCGGCGGAGATCCGCAGAGAGGATGTCGGGAGGGGGCGGGCCACGGGACGACAACTGACGCCAGGGAGCCGAAACGGAGTGAAACAAAAGAGTGCTCCGCGCGCTAACGATCCGGTGCGATGAGGTCGGAGTCGCCGGGGATCTTTAATGAGCGCGGGAGGTGCCCTTTGGTGCGCGAGTGCCGCTGCCGATTTGAGGGCAGATTCCGACGCCGCAACAGCTGCCGTCGCCTTCCGCGAGCTTTTTCACGCGTACAGCTGTAATACAGATTGATGCGAGAAGGTGCCGCCAACTGACAGGTGACTAATTTTGGGATTTATTGATGTGGTTGAGGGCACCGGAAGACAGGCCCCTTGGCTGTTGTTAGGGACGCGACCGAAGTTTACGATGCGAACGAGCAGATGCAACATTTGAACTCCGAGGTTTCGGGTTACGGTAGCAGTAGGGGGGTTTTTACTGTTTACTGTTTTTGTGCTGTTTTATCATGGCCATTTACATTCTCTATTTGTTTCAGTGTCCTCTAGGGTTAGGGCGTAATTCAGGACTGATGCACAAACATTTGCACTCATTTTTAATAGAAAATTGAAAGTTATTCATATTTCTGTGTGTGCTATCGTTGATGTGTGTCATAAGCCATATTTTATCACGGGCAAAGCATCTATCTTTTGTTTTCAAACCGCCTTGAGGATCGAACTGATTGCGTGCAGGCCATTCGTAAAGCGGACATCATTCCGCCCAGGCCGCACAATGGACTACACTCAGAATTAGTCGTGTACGTCATGAAGTTTATTCAGATTGATATGTTTATCGAAGTGTCCACAGGAAGAAGATCAAAACAACTTTGTTGATTGCCTACGCTCTGGGACTAACTCTCGGCTTCCGAGATGTGTTTGTTCTTTGTGTCGACCTTCGATCACAAATCGCATTTTTAACTTATCCCGAGGCATTGTTACACCGCACACAGGTCCAGTGAGTCATTGGACGGTGCAGAAGAGGAGCAAGACGCAGCTGTCACCGGAAGTCGGCAAGTAAAAACAGAGCACGTGATTGACATGCCTTCCTTGTTCCTGAGTTTCTAGAAGAAGAGTGCAAAGCAAAACCCCCTCCTCTCGGCTCAATAAGTTGACGATCTATTGGGTGATGAGTAAAATCTGATGCGAGGGTACAGAATGGGTAATGCGAGGGTACAGAATCATTTTATTTTCAACAACGGACATAGTATTGAGGAAATGGAACCTCTTGAAGTGGGGCGGGGACGACGTAGGTCGGTTCCTGGAGTCGTTGAGCTTGCATGTTGTGGAGGAAGGAGATTCCCTCCTGGGCAGTCCATCGAAGTTCCTCGGTGGGGTGCAGCAAGTTTCTAACGAGGTTGTAGAAAGGACGATCCGTGACGTATAGGTTATGGAACCAGGGCAGCGACATCGGTGCGTACATCCACGCATTGAAGCTGTAGTGTGATGCCGTAGGCTGGTCCCAGGGGAATTGCCCTGTGGCCAAGTACAGGAGGGTCACTCCCAGGGCCCAAACGTCGTCCTTCGTGGACAGCGAGAACCTTTGGTGGAACATATCCGGAGAGAAGAAGGACTCCGTACCTCCGCCGGTGTAATCCTTTAACTCGTGTCCGAAGCTATTGAGAGGGATAGCTCGAGCGAGCCCGAAGTCGCCTATCTTGACGGTGGTTTGGTCGGTGAAGAGGACGTTGGCAGGTTTCAGGTCGCAATGCACAAATCCGTTCCGATGGATGAAGGAGACGGCTTCCAGAAGCTGGAGGCGATGTGGCGTCGAAGCGAGGGAGAGCAGTGGTAACTCTGCTCTGTGATGAAGTTCTCTAGATCTCCATAGGCAGCAAGTTCCATCGAAATGAAGTGGACTCCCGGCAGAGTGTGGTAAGCGTAGAACTGAACGATGTTCTTGTGGCGTAGCCGACTCCAAATGGTGACTTCGTCGTTGACGAGGGCGATGGTGTCGTTTCCATTATCATTGACGGTCTTCACAGCGATCTTCTCTCCAGAGGAGTTAACCATCGCAAAGACGGTTCCGAATCCACCTGACCCGAGTTTGTGACTTGGGTAGTAAAATGATCCGTCAAGTTTGATCACTGAAGGGGTCTCAAGTTGACGAGGGACATATTGTGCAACGTAAAGTTCCTCTTTACGGTTACAGAGTCCTAAGAAGTTGTTCATCTGTTCCATGGTAAGATGATGGATGATGGTAAGTGTAACGGAGTTAACGGATCTTTTTATTACCCAAGCATATATACTAAAAGCAAAGTGATGCGTCTTGAATCTTAGCATTGCATTGATCTTGAACTGATGCTTTAAAGTGGGTGCATTGCTTTTTTGTCAGTGTTGATTTCCAACGTAAAAGACATTATAACAGTACCTTGTAGCATCGGTTAATTATCGGTGTTCGGTCATCGGTGTCCCATTACAGTAAGCGTCCGGATAACGGATCTTATCACTTCATACGGGGACCACACATACGGGATGTCTCCTCAGAGATATTTATCTGCTCGTCTTGTACGTAGGGGATCATTCAGAACATTTGTTATGTGTTTCTGTGCTCGTACATACATACAGTAACCCTGTCAAGCACAAAGCATTTCTCTCTTGCAAATGATTTTCTCTCGTCGTCTGGCGTGGGAACATCGCACCGCTGTGACGGGACGGTCGCGCGCGGACGACCTCGGCCAACGATGGACCGTCGCCAGTCTCTGGAGTCGGCGCAGTTGACCGAGAAATTCTTTCGCCTTTTACTAAAGAATTCCGTGCGCCGACTCGCTTTATGAGTTTATCTCAATTTTTGGAGTCCCAATCTTCGGATTGGGATAATAGATGGATTAGGAAGCGCTGGAGCGACTCAGTGAGGAAAAATCACTTTATTTAAGTAATAATTCAAAATAGTTCAAAGAAGTAGTGTCAATAAAAGGATAAGATTCTCATTTCAGTAGTCAGCTGAATTCTCAGATAGTAATTGTACATTTTGTTTTGTTCATAATAAAATACGGATGGGATTGACAAAATACTAGGGACTCTATGGATTAAATGAATTTACTGAAAAGTGATAAGTGGTCGTCCGGTTTACAATCGAAGACTGCTTCAAATCCGTCATATTGAACATAAACTATTAGTCCTGTGATCTTATCAAGGTGTGGCATCACATGAACACTCAAAATAATACAGATGAGTACGTACCTAAGCGCTAATGACCAATGTACTTCTCAGCACCACGAGGAGAAGTCATCGATCAACAAGGTTGATTTAGTTTTAGTCCCTGATAAGCTCTACCTTATCGCACTCCTCTGACGCTAACCCAAACAAAACAAACACACAAAAATAAAGGAATCTTGGAGCTTAGGACGCGCCCCTAGTACGGCCACTTCTCCGCCGCTGTCCAAGATCTCTTCGAGCACCGGAGACTTCGCCGCGACATCATTCCTTCTGACGGCGACGCACGCGTCCCGCTTTGTCCGAGAGGCGGTCCCGCGCGCCCTTATCAGCCCGACTCTTAAGGGCCAGCTCGTCATCGACAGGCTTCTTTCCTCCGGGACCCCAGCCTTCACCAGTCGTCTCTCCAGCCGCGCTCCTCTCCCGCGCGATTAAATGAACGCCGACCGACACTTCTTCGTGCACTTCCAGGACAATCGGCTCTAAGCACCGACAGCTAGGTGAGTCCTTTGTCTCCCTTCTTCTGTGTCACATGGTTTTTATCTTCAAGAGTGACGTTCTCTCGTGTGACATTTGTGGGTTTTACGAGTCTCCACACCAAACGGGGAAGTGGGCGACTGTTTCATATTGGCACAGAAACCGTGTCCTTCTTCCGGAAGATCGGAATTCCACTTCGGTTCTTAAGGTCCAAAAGACTTTGGCAGAACCACTTGTGAACAACCGAAGATTCCCGAACGCGTGAGATGATGATACATCATGAACCATTCTTACTGATAAGCAAATTTTTTTGCACCATTCATCTCTCTTCACAACGGCATACTTGTCGTTCTCATTAATTTCGATAAACCCCTCACAATTTACTATCATCAGCACTGTTCAAATTATGCCGATAATGAAATAGGAAAATCTGTCCAATCTGATTGGGCTGTTTGGCCAAGGAAAAAGGAAGAATCCCCCATTTGTTTCGAGATCAGTAGCACTAGGAGTAGCCCTTCTCATGGCGCAGATCGCCCTCTTAATTTGTTTTTCAGTCCTTACAATTATTTGCACGACCTATGTAAACTGAAATGTTTGATCAACGCCCTAAAGTAGGCGATAATTCGTATAGCGATGACTTGGGTCTCGGTTTATGTTATCACCCAACAACGAATTCGCCGTTCAAAAATCATTCAGCTGACCTGACCGGACGTGTTGATTTCAGAATTCCAATATGGAACACCACACGATCGCCGCCGTCACTCTCACCGTAATCCTGGCCGTGGCGCTACTCGCCATCATTGTGCGCTTCCTCCTGCTTAGGGCGAGGAAGTGCGATGAAAGTGAACAAGTAGACGATGTGGAATCTCGTGAGTCCATCCTCCTCGCAACGCCCGCGATGAAGGAGCATTTCAGAGAGTCAGATCTCAGAAAACGAACTGGTCATCCTGCAGAACCTCTTTCTTGAGTGCGAACACCGCGCTCCCATCGACGCCGTCGCCGCCAACGTGCCCCCGCCGGACTACACGGAGAAGGAACGCACCTTCTCGCAGGCGTGCTACTCGCTCTCTAGCTCGCCGCCCTCCTACGTGGATGCCTACGAAACGCACAAGAAAGTGTCTCCCCTGAGGGCGCAAGTCCTAACGCCGATCTATGACAACGACGAAAAGTCGGACTCGGACTCGTCACTCTCTTGACCACCTTTGTACATTTTGTAAATAGTCACTGCCCATAAAACCTCTTTATTGACTTATACGTGTGAATTTTTGTTAATTTCACTTCATGCCGTCTCCTTATGAGCGCAAATTGACATCTCGGCAGGTAATATTAGGACTTCCGGAAAATGTGACCGGATACTTGGCAGTACTATGAATAGATCATTAGCGATAAGCGGGTAGAACGCATGACGCCCCTACTATAAGCGGTTTTCATGATAAGAAAGGTCTGCACATACTGCTAAATAAGCATTTTGGACATTTCAGAAAAGAACTTTTTTATTTTTTCGGGTTCCGAAGATCCAAACGTGCTTTCTGATTTGATACTCGCCCAAATACTCGCTCGGCGATGTTCTACAATTTCTCTTTACGAAAATTATAGGGGAAAAGCGGCTACTACACCGTTTTTAGGGGAACATGATGCGGGGCAGCAATGACCGATCTAAAGTTATTTCTACACACGATTACATGATACGGAAAGACCAAAATTCATTTCAGGATGTAAGCGTTAGCGTGAATACAGCGGTGTTTGATCTCTTGCAATGCTTTTTGTGGCATGTAATTTGTAGTCGGCTGCTCATACAAGGAAGAGTCTGTATTACGTGACACATATCACTGGTTAGAAGATCAAAAATGACTGAGTTACAACTCAAGATAGCCCTCGAGGGGTAATCGTATTGGTAACAGCGAAATATATGCCCTTGTATACTGGATCTTGGGTAAACAAGAGATACAAAGGCATTTCAATTCCTGACTCGGGACAGTACTCTTTGTTGTTTTGGGCCATTACGATCTTATCTATTCAAAACTGCTAGAAAGGGACAGACAGGTCCAAGCCAGGAAATGGAACGCAACTGTCGATACATCACTCGGATAGTGTCAAGCCTGTCGAAGTTAATAGCCTACATGTGCAAGCTGTCTGCAAACGACGTACACATTATCTGCACAAACTTTCATAGCTCTGCAGAAGTGTCTCAGACAGTATGCGGTCTCACCTCCTTGCAGAGTCCTCCACTGAAGTCATTTCCATTGTGTTACACTTCACCAGTCAGTCTGAATCGAAATGCTGTCAGCTGCGATTATGGTCTTCGCAATCTGTAAGTGTTTGATCCCTGCGCTGCTACACATGTCCGTACAGGTGTGCTCGTCTTCTCAGTTGTTTTGGTATCTTGTTCGAAGCAACAAAAAGGGAGTAAAAATGTTTGTCCGAACCGCTTGAAGCCTCAGGGACCGGACCAGAGCATTGAAAAGAACCTTCCTATACAGAATGCTCCTAAGGTCCACGAGGTACATGCTTCGAAAGAAAAACTCCCCAAATCAGTGACGATGAATGCAAGGACCGGCGCTTCTAAGCGGATACCAATTACCAAACAAGTTGAAAAAAAGAAAGAAAGAACGCAGAGAACGCAGAGCGCCTCGGTGATGAAAGCCAGGAAACCGACGAAGTGTAAGTCGATATTGCAGATTCGTAGCAATCTAACGAGAATTTTAGCCGAGGTGCCAGATAAGACGCAAATGAATACGACTACGCTTCGACTGTCCGAGACGCAGAAGCATGCGAGTTCAAATGCAGAAGAAGAGCTAACGCTGAAGAGTTTCGAAGACTCCACTCAGATCACAGCCAGTGTCAGGGTAAGCGAGCTGACAAGTTGATATCATGTTCAAGAAGCATGTTTAGATGGCTGACAGTGAAGACACTAACGAATGCGTACCGGACCTGAAGAACGATGGAAACGACTCTGAGCTAGAGTTGAAATTTAATTAAATAAAGTGTATCCTCTCATCGAGTCAAGCCTTTGGCAAAACAAAACAGTAGAAGAGTCCGCGTCCAAGATTCTATTTCCAAGATTCTATTTATTCTAATAGTGTCCAAGTCCTGATTTCACCAAGAATCGGTGGCTTCGGAATTCATCGCCTCTCTGAGGTGCTCAGTGCTACTGCTCATCCATTTATTATCCCAATCCGAAGATTGGGACCCCAAAAATTGAGATAAACTCATAAAGCGAGTCGGCGCACGGAATTCTTTAGTAAAAGGCGAAAGAATTTCTCGGTCAACTGCGCCGACTCCAGAGACTGCCGAGTCAATCTCGGTCACCCACCCCATGCAAACGCGACCGTCGGCCAACAGCGGTGCGACGGTCCCACGCCAGAGAAACAGAGAAATCTCTCGTCTCCTCCAACCAGTGCGTCGCGGTCGGCGCGCGGTACTTTCAACGGGGAACGAACCCACGACGTTTCACAAGAAGTTGTCGAATGCTGGCCCCGCCACGCTTTTCGTTACCGTATTCAAAAAGTTAGCCATCCTGCACATAGGAAAGCCCAGGCCTACGCGAGGCCACGCAGTCAGATCAACTTTTGGTCAACGTCAGTTACCTCTCGCTCTTCGTCCGTCCTCTGAAAAAATTTAGGCCTCTGATTATTTACTACTATCCCTTTATTTTGGCCCATAACTACCCTGCCTACCTATCCTACAGAGGGTAGGATAGGTAGGCAGGG
>KN171666.1:0-23491 GCA_000757755.1 Steinernema glaseri
ATGCGGACGCGGAAGCGAACGAATCGTGGCCGAGCCTTAAGAATCGCCACTGACTCTCATTTGTGATTCCTTCTCCTTTCAGTCGATGGACTTTTCATGATTCCTGGCGAAATCCGCGGCGAACCCTCACTCGCCGTGTACGTCGTCCCTGCGAACCGAACCCAGATCCAGTACTCCTGGGAACCTTCCTCCAAGGCCTTCCAACGTCCCCATATCCTGCGCATTCACGGATCTAACGTATGGGTCGGAGAGATCGCTGAAGAAGGCGGCGTTCTGTGGCGATTCGAGATCCAGAAGGACGACAGCGCTCAGATGATCATGCCCAATGACGCCTCCACTGGGGGCCACAACATGCTTCAGGACATGCCCGTGGCCAGCCCTTCGGCCGCCTCATACCACGCCTCCACCGTCTTCGTCCTAGTGGCAGGTCTGCTCCTCTTCCTCGGAGTCGTCTGCTACTACGCCTTCCCGAAATCCCTGTTCCGTCGCGATAGGACTAAGCAGCACTCCTTCGACAGAAAGGTACCCTTCCACTGTAGCTCCGAGTAAACAATGAACTCTAGGGATTCCGCCCTCTGAGGACGAATGACATGGACAGCGACGACGATAGCGAGGACGACCTCAAGATTCCAGTCTCGGGCCAATAGATGCCAGCCGAACACAGCCTTTTTGTATATACTGTCCCTCCCCCTCTTTGTCGACCCCATCCCCCCAAATGCCTAGTTGACGCCTGCATAATGCGCTTCTACGAGATTCTATTGCTACTCCGTTGTTAGTGTCTGCCCGCGTGGTTGTGACTTTAATTTATTGTGTGCAGCTGTGACTTTTCACCGGTACCCGACTCATTATCGACTTACGAAAACATCTGTGATGTGGTGCTACAAGATGGAATATTGAGATAAACATATTTCAAGAGCCGAGCAGAAGCAGGAGGAGCTGTGTCTGAGGAACGTGGGAATAACGGAAGCGGAAAGAAGAGAGTTTTTTAAAACATAGAATCGTCCACATAGTTACCGTTTTATTGGGTTGGTGGAAATATAATTTCTCATGAATTCAATATCGTTTATTTTTGCTGTGTTTATGAATAGAGAAAGTTCAAAAAGACATTATGTCAACTGGGGATTTTCTCTGCATAATGACATGTAATCGCCCCTTGTTTGAGTTTTTAACAGGAAGTTTTCTTAAACATAGAATCGTCCACATAGTCACCGTTTTTAAAGGAAGAAAGGATGATTAAACGATATGGCCTTCTTGAAGACACCATTTAAAAGAATCGAAACTGATTTACGACTGTAGAGGCTCTATTTAAACACGTACTTTACAATAATCGTCAAAAGGTGTTAAACAGAAACAAAACAAGCAGTTTATCGGTTATCAAAATGTCAAATAGCGGCCAATATCCACTTTAAACTCAGACAGTGATGTTCTCAAAAAGAAGATCGGTGTCTTGATGGATGGAAGGGATGTGGATTTTCATAGGCGCGGGGTAGCTGGCGCGTTTCATAACGATCCACAAGGCCAGGGCGACGATAACGCAGATGGCGGCGAAAATCCCTATCAGCAGATCCACGGTGGTGATGGAAAATAAGGCATCGGTGTTCTCCTTTGCGGGAGGTGGAGGAGTCGGCTTTTCCTTCGGAGTCACGATGGGGAAGCTGGCCCTGCTTGCAATTCCACAGTTGTTGTTCCGGTTCCGCGCCATGCGGATGTAGCCTTCCTCGCCCCAGTCTTCTCCCCAGCTGTTCTTCACGATCCAGAAGTCGCCGTGCTTCTCATCAGTACCGTATCCCACGACAAGCACTGCGTGGTCGAGCACTAATGTACGGCACTCCTCCTCGTAGTACACACCTAGAAGAAAGGGTCATGATTGTCCTAGAGTGGAAGGAGACTCACCTCCTCCGTAGGCTTGGAAACTCCAATGGCTCGCGTCAATGGCGACCGAGATCGGTCCGACGGTGGCCACGGCGACCTTAAGGGCCTCCTCGTCTCCGTGTGGCAGATCGACGAATCCTTGATCGGTAGCTCCGACCATCGACTTGTTGAACATGCACTCGCCTTTCTCAGCTTCGTAGGGGTAGCTCTCTTCGGTGGCGATGCCACCGTTCTCCTTCACGTACTTGTACACGTTGTTTATGGCGCCTCCATTGCAACCATCGTTACCGTAATCCGATGAGCAATCGAGCAGGTTCTGCTCGGAGAGCGAGACGAGCTTGCCTGTGACCTTCTTGTTCTGGCCTTCCAAGGCTCCCGTGGCGCTGAAAGCATAGCAGGACCCACAGTAACCCTGGTCCTTGACTTCGGTGACGTAACCGTGGTTTCGCCAGTCAATGGAGTCGTGGACAGTGGTGTTAGAAGGGGCGACAAAAGAAGCGCCCTTGGAGCTTTTCAGATGAGGAATGAAGCCATTCAAAGCCGCGTACTCTTGAGGCGACCAGTGGGCGATGTGGTTCAAAGCGAGGTAGAAGGATTTCTCGCCCTGGAAGTACTTCTTGTTGTGGCTCTCGACCAACAGCTTCTGTTGGGCAAGGCGCTTCGTGCGCTGAAGGTCCTTTGGAGTAGCATGCTGGCTTTTATCTGTAAAGGATCGTTATTAAATACATTATAAGAGCTGATAGCTTACATATAGCTTCCCAGTTCTTGTTATCCTTCACTGTTGGTTTTCCGAATTCGTCGTCTTTTATGATGCCAGAAGTCACAAAGGCAACGGCTATAAGCAGAAGCAACACAATAGACCTCATGGTTGGTTGGGACACAACGTTCGTGGACCTGCATTTGGGGATATACGCAAATAGTACGGAAAGGCGATGCCATTCCCATGTTCATGGCGTCGCATCCAAAAGGTGTTCACCAGAAAGAGATGCATCTGACGAGGTGTGAAGATTGTTCAGAGCACACCTACCATATGGATGTTGGCTTTCGTTGTCTTGGTGTGCTTTAAACCTACTACAGAAGGTAGATCATAAAATGTGGCCGCCAGTGTAAATTCACGCTTTCACAGACCTCTTGTGATTCCACGCTGCATATGACCGTGCATTTCTGGAAATCGCTTTATGTTAATGCTATTTCGAATGCGGAGTAGATTGCTATTCATGAATAGCGCATATTCACAGTTTGAACACTGCATGAATCATAAATCAGTCACAAATGAATCTAGATTAGTTCATTTTCTGTAAACGTTGCTGTTAAAGTACAAGGTGATTATGCATATGCATCATTTGCTAAGATGTGAAAATTAATCTATATGCTTCCGAAATACCCTCAAATTCTTCCCATACAGACGCGCATATCTTCTTTGGAGAATCTTCGAGACGAAATGATGTCTTTCCGCTTCCTTTCTGTCCCTTAGCGCGCCTGAGCGGCAATACTTCGATTAGTCCTCGCGCGTTCCATCCCCTCCACGTAACTCACTGTGGAAGTGCAAGACATGCTGTCAACTGCCATGTCAGCAGTTCTTAATTGGCACAATTAAGGGTTTCAAAGAGCGACTGCCTTCAATCTCACTCGAAGCGAGCAACAAACGCTGTTTGAGTCCTAATCCGATTGGTCGCCGGGTTCGTGAGAACGTGGGATTATAATGTGGTTCCAAGTTTCGATTTTTGAACCCGTTGGAAAGCATTTTCAATTAAACGCGACGAGGAGATGCGATGTCTGTTTTATTACGGCTATGAAAAGCCTATCGGCTTTTTCATCACGTATATAATTATTTCGAGAAAGTATATTAATGTTGTGCCCACGGAGCTATCAGAAAAGAAGTAAACATCCGATCGTTTTCTCTATTATTGGTAGTTTTGATCTCATTTGAATTCGCGTGAGTCTATACTTTAAAATCACTTCCATCGAATTGTCTCCTTGGTGTTTCCTTGGTGAAAATAGAGTCTAAGGGCACCTTGGAACGGACAAGGGACCCACATGGTTAAAGTAGGTTGTACAGAATTCTCACCTTTATCGAACGGTGGATTTAATGCTGGACAGGTTTATCTTTTGGATACAATAAAAGGTGTGGTTGTTTGGTCGCGTTCTGAAACTTATAACGTACTTGTAGAGATAGTGCAATTTTGTACACAATGGTCGTTAAAAATTGTACAATTCAGTCCCCAAAAAATCGACTTTGCGCCGCTAAGATGTCATATGATTAATGCCAATTGACCTTTTCCAATTCACACTTATCTTCATTTGACTTATCATGCTTTGGGGCTGAACTATTTTTATCAACAAGCTCCTTTCTCAGCGCTTTTAAATGAGCCTCATTTTAAATAGTCGAAGTCAACACTCGCCTTAAATACCTTTTCATTAACGGCCCTTATATTCCCTCGGTGAACAATCGGCACACCGCCTCCGGTCCCGACATTTTGCGCCCTTTTTGATGAATCAATCATAGTGACGTTGCCGTTGACGTCTCGCATGACACTCAATCATCTCCTTCCGAGCCAATTGCTTGTTTTTCATCGTCTTCCCAGTCTTCCGTTATTTGATTCAACTAGGATATCCAGCGTCGCCACGAAATCCCTCTTTACGCCGTCGGTCATATTGCACGTTCTGCAACGGATGGAGTAGTCTTATCTCAGATTTCAGCTGTCCGCAGCATGTCTAAAGTCGATAGAATTGCCTAGTTTGCCTAAGTAGCATCAGTTGTGAACAATCAGAGAAGAAACCAAAATAAAAGGAAAAAAAGAATATTTTGATCATTTTAAACGACTGGATTACAGTTATACAGTGCTCGTTAAAATTATACGCCACCCCTCTTTGTGATCACTATGAAGGGCGAAGCTAGGACTGAAATCTTCGGCCATTGTTGATAGTAGAAATGGAGAGTGCGGAGAAATGTTTAGAAAGATCAACCCAGAGGCTATATTTCCCCCTTTTTGGGGGAAACAATGTAATGTGTAATTTTAAAGACCTCTTGCTATTTAGATGTGAATATTTGGTTATTGTCTTATACAGCTTCGGTGTACGCCTTCCATGCTTGAAGAACACAAGGGAGCATATCATCCGTGACAAATCGTCATACAGTAGGATTCACGGTGGACTGATTCCCTTAAGCCTTTGTTCCCAAAGCCGCTTTCCCTCTTCCTCCACTTCTGTTCGTCTAACTCTGTAAACATCATCCATCAATAGCAATCGCCCGACCCTCAGAGTCACACCACTTCCACAACTGCCTCACCCAATCACCTTCACTTACCCTCCATCGTAATCCATTTTCCAGTAACTCATCCGCTCTGTCCGTCAACAAGTTCTGGCTCATAACCCAACTCCGAGTACATCCATCGTTTTATTGCGAGAACGAGTTGTTGTTTATGGAACGTGTAGACACGTGAGAGATTGTGTTTCTCAAGTGCGAAAGGGAGCGATCCATGAATAATGGACGTGGAGGGCACTAATTGAAGGCTGGCGCACTCTCGCTTCGGTGCGCCCTCAAGTGTTTTAGGAAATTGGCCCATACCACTAATGGTGTGTGGAAAATGTGCTGCATCCCAGGAAAGTGACGTATCAGAGAGAGAGAGAGCAGCTTTGGTCAAAATTATCATAAAAGTTTCAGGAAAGTAGGTACCAGCAGGACAGCTGTATTTGCAAGGTAGTCCTTTTAAGTGTCCCCCGGAGAATGAGCTAGAACCTAATGGGAATGAAGGAGCTACAGCTACAGCTCAACGCTGGAAGCCCTAATTTAAAATAGCCTACCTAGTACCTACTTAGAAGTGCTCTAAAGGCCCTTCACTTTTATTTCTTGACGCTCCCTACCAGGCACGTTGTTCGATGATGGTGCTTAGGTCCTCTTTTTTTGTTCAATGATGGTGCTTAGGTCCTCCCCTTTTTTCGAAGATCAAAACACTCAGCAACCAAATTCAATGTTATATCAACGAATCCCAGAGAGTTTCTGTAAAGCCAGTGCCTTGTCCTCAAAGTATAAAACTCTCAAATTACCCCCGGCGATGGAAACTGACGCAAGCCATTCTAAATGCAGAGAACAGCCATGACGCACGTGTTTTTGCATGCTCCATGGGACGCTCTGTTGATCTGCCGCCAACAAAGGGTTTGCTGGGCGGTGTAGGGCCCTATCTCGACCAATGCACTAACGGACCTCCTTCTACTAGTGTGTATGTTTTTTTCAGTCCGTACTTTGATCCGCTGATATTTTGCGTCACAGATAAGGTCCTCGGTCTAACATATGTTTCCCGTTATTTTTGATTTTAGCGGTGTCTACTACATATTACAAAGAATTCTTCAGCTGAAGAGCGAAATGTTTTCCAGAAGCAAGGAGATGACTTTCTAAGCGGACTGCCTGTAAAGCGCACAAAGGGTTCCTTACTCACTGTTTAAACTATCAGAAGGAACGGAACCAAAAAATTCTATCTTCCGTGCAACACTTAATCGTGGCCGATTTGTAGTCTAGCGGAATAGTCCCCTCCCAGTCAGCCGGAAAACAACCACTAGTGCCTTCTAGTGCCTTCTGATCACTGCTTCCCGCATTCTTCCGCTTTGACTATGTTGGCCTCTTTCTATTTCCTGCTTCATCTTGTTATTCCTCATTTTCCATATTCCCACCACATATCTCTCTTCCCCACGGCGGTCTTTTGTTCCATGTGGGAATTTGGTTTGTGTAGAGCATAAGCAATTATAGATATTTTTGTGTTACCCAATATCATAAAGTACAGTTAGCCAGTGCTATCTAACCTTATGTTGACAAAAGGACAGTTTCTTTACGACCTATTTAACCACATTTCGAACGCCGCCTGAGAATTTCAAAATCTTTTAAAACCTTTCGAAATACAGTATACATACCGTATCGTTGTCCTCATTAAAGCGCCAAAGTAAATCTTTCCAACAAATATAAAATTCAACAATTGCGCATCTCTACAATCTACGACGTGCTTTGCTCATACGTGCAACCGTCCACGGCGGAAGTACCTGTTTTGGTGCAAAATTAAACACTGCTAAGATCACGCCATTTTAATCTCCCAAAAACACTTTTAAACTCCGCCCTGGTGAGCAATTGGGACGTCTTAAGAAATGTGCTGACAGACTTCGACTAATTGTGAGTTCTGTAGCGTAGCGGACACTAAAGTGCCAGCGGAAAAACATCGTGTTTTGTTTCTTGTTGCTTGTCCGCATCAGCCCATCATTCGTCACTTCGCGTGGAACACCTGCTGCCTCTTCTTGGGTAAACAGACCCAAAGATCGTCGTCCATGCACTTTCATCTACTATTTTAACTGGTAGTCGCTCGTTTCTTAACCGGTCAGATTTGTATGTATTGCGGTCGGTGACTATCGTGATCTTGCCCTCGGATCCTTACGCCTTAAAAGTTTCATATTAGGCTTTAAAATCAGGCAAAAAATATTTAAAAATGTGGAAAATTAAAAGAATTTGAAATATTTTTCTAAAATTTCGGACATGCTTTCTGATTTTCAAGACCTAAAAGAAAAATTAAAAAATTTTTCTCAGGGCCGAGTACCAGGTCATGCCACCCAGGTCATATGTATTGGCAACTTTGTTATACAAACCCTTAGCAACTTCGCTATTATTTATAGGAAGCCCACAGCTTGCACATAGTTGCAACATCGTTCAACAGCCTCGTTGCACATGATTGGAGTGCTCGCGCTCTAGTATGTCCGCACCTGCCACTTTGGCACTAATAAGGTTCCCACTGCCAAGCAACTGCGCAATGTCGCCAAGCAATCGGGCGCGCATTGCCGTCCATATCGATGTCCTCAGCAGCTGCTTCGGTGCTCGTGCTCTATTTCTCCATGGCGTCATCGCATTCGTGCCGTCGAAAATTGCCCGCTATTTTAAAATGGGTCTAATCTATGTTTCCTTATACGTCCTCAAGCGAGGAAACTCTCAATTATCTATTTTTAGAGGTTATGCACCGGGACTTAAAAACAAAATAAAATATATAAAAAAATTCCAGTGAGGGCCAAAGCACAAACTACGATTTAGTCAGCAGCGTATGGAAAAGACTATCCTTAACCACAGTAGTGCAATATTGCAAAAGCTACTTAAATAATAATAAGCTAGAACCGAATCGATCAGCTTGTCGCAATCAGTTGTAATGACCACCGTGAACTAGACTGTCTTATCGCTGGAGTAGACGCATGATGTCTGTGTTGATGTCTCTAGACACGTTGCTGTCTCTGCGTACAAGTGATGGAATTGAAAGCCGCTATCTTTGAGGTTGATGGAGAGGTTTGCCACAAAAAAGTGTTCGTTTTAAAACAACTGAAACACTAATTCACTTGAGCCCCTTCACCAAAAAGCTCTAGATCTAAACAAGCTAATATAAACCGATATAAAACAAGGAACCAAGGACGATCATCATAAACTATCAAACTATCATATGATAACTCCGCACATTTCCAGATGACTGTCGGAAGGGTCATTAAGTACCCGGAAACGATCCCCTTTTTCTCTGCAGCACTCATAAAACCCCAACAACACCCGTATCTAAACTAAGAGTCAAGGACCGCGACCAAAGTCCGGGTTACACGTGAAACGCAGGCGTGAGAAAGCGTCTGCTGGGTCGGGGTCATCCGCCGCCGCTGCAACCAAGTGGCCGCGCTTACTTGTTGTTGGTCGGTCGACCGGCGCGGACGTCGCTCACCAGCTTCTTCTTGTCTCTCCTGCCCGTACTCTCGCACCGCCCTCCGGGAGGACGCCTTGGTTCGTTTTCTTCCGCTCCACCGCCTTCATCGTCCGTCGTTCATAAGTCTCTTCGCAGCGCTTCTTTGATAAGCGCCGCCGGGTGCCGCCGTGTTGCCGTGCTTGCATTGTGCATCCCGCCGCCACTGCCACCGCTCCCATAATACTCGACCCTCTATCGCGTTTTTGTGGCGGCCCCTACTTCTCCTTCATACAGTGCGCGTCGTTTTAGAACACTATGGCCGCTGCGGAAGTGCCGGTGAATCCCGAGGAGCGGGAGGTGACCATGGCGGAGGATACAGTGCAGGAGGCCTTAAACGCGACGATGCCCGAAGACGACCCGAACGGAAACGTGAACACGAAGATGGGCGAGGCTGCCCCCCGCTGGGGACCGAGTCACGCAGGAGCGAAGAAGCTCGCCTCCATGTACAGCAAAGGTTCGTTTTCGCGCTGTAGGGGGCCACGGAGACGTCCTGCTGGGTGCAAGTGACGTCGACTGTCCCGGCGGCGCTGTAGAGCAGATGACGAGAAGGGGTTAGGCGATGCCGCAGTTCACGGGATTTTCTTTCACACTGGCGATCTTTAAGCTGTCTACTAGACTCAGACACCTGTCAAGTCGATTGAGTGGTCCGCGCTGTGAAGTGACGAATGTTTTTACTGCGGTGCTGGAATTGTCTTTCAAGTTTTGCTGCTCCCACTAATGCGATGTTTTCAAAGTTCCAACCGCAGGAGAATGGAATTGGTGTTGTGGCGAGTTTTTGGGAATAACAGAGGGCAATGAGTCAGCACGGAGATGGGGTTTTTCTAAATTAAAGGAGCCACTTTTGGGACAGTTAGGAGGATGTAAAGGTGACCCATCAGAGGTTTCGTGCCACGAGAACTTTTTCAGTGACATTTCGGATGATGAAATGCGTTAAACGATACCGGCCATTGGTGCACTGTCATCTGCTCTAATCCGTTTCTCTCCTTTTTTAAATCCGAAGTGGCTCGGCTAAGAAACCTCACGTAGAAACTAAAGAAACTGTTTCAACGCACTGATGTTGACAAGCTTTTTTTTTCCCACGCCGGCACCTCCATATCAGCGCGTACTTTATCAGTTCGCGGTGCTGGATTCAATGTGGATCGATTCTCATAAAATTCCTTTTTCACATACAGCCTTATCTTATTAGACTCTGATCGTTTAAAGGTTTTTGTCCTTTCCTGTTTGATTCATACATGTAATTGTCACATCATACTGACCGGTGTTAGTGAGGGTAAGAATTACGGTACAAAATTGTTACAAAGCCGTAGTGCTTATCGATGACATTCGGCTACAGATTATGCGTGAGGTCTTGGGGAAATACGTGTAGAGCGGGCGGAAATCGCCGGTTTAAGACGAACATTGAACTCTCCCGAGCGCGCACTGATCGGACGACTCGGCGGTACAGCCGTCCGATGTCAAAGGTCGTTCCGGTCTTATCACACGTTTGGTTTAGAGAAACGTGCACAAGAAGTGGCCGCCATCGTCGTCTCGGTGACGCTGTTCGCCGCCGTCATCGCATGCCTTCTCATCAGATTCAACTTCGCACATGTATCGTCGATCGCCTTTGGCGCCCTGCTTGGCATCCTCGCTGCCGACTTCGCCTCTGGAATCGTGCACTGGGGAGCAGATACATGGGGAACCGTGGACACGTTCGTTGGAAAGGTATCTTTGACTCTTTTATGTAATGTGGATGGTAGAGAATTCCATACACTGATAAAGGCAATAAGTGCCCTATGACCCTATGGTCCTGAGGTGATAAAATATGGACTCGAAGAGTTTAGCCTTAAAGTTATCTTGTATAATGTCTTGAAATACTAGATAAGATCCTCTAATCTCTTCAGAACTTCATCCGTCCCTTCCGTGAGCATCACGTGGACCCAACAGCGATCACGCGCCATGACTTCATTGAGGTGAACGGCGACAACTTCATGTTGTGCATCCCGAAGCTAGCCCACATCCTCTACCAGCACACGACCCTTACCGGAGCTGAGCTTGACGACCTGGTCCCATCCCACTGGTTCTGGCTTCTTCTCGGCGTCTATGTATCCATGACCAACCAGGTAACGCTTTGCATTCCACTCCATCCAAGCATCTACCCCTTCAGATCCACAAATGGTCCCATACCTACTTCAACCTCTCGCAGTGGATCATTTTCCTGCAACGCTGTCACATCATCCTTCCGCGCCACCACCACAAGCTGCACCACATCTCGCCGCACGCCTGCTGCTACTGCATCACCACCGGGTGGCTGAACGGTCCTCTTGACTTCATCGGATTCTGGAGAAGAGCTGAAGAGCTCGTTACGTGGTCCACCGGCTGGAAACCACGCGACGATGACATGAAGTGGGCGACGGCGACAAAAATTCATTGAATGCGTTTCTATTTTGTTTTTTGAGAGTCCCCCTAATTATTGTGATGACGCGATGTGATGCGGGAGATTTATGTAAATTTAGTAATCGACAGCATGAGAATTGGATTTCCGTTAGTGTGTTTGTTGATGTACGAATGATAAAGTCAGCTTTACAAGTTGATGAAAGTGGGCGATGTAGGGCATAGGGTTCAATGACACTTAAACGAAACAGCGGAACGAGAACCTTTACTAACGGATCATCTCATGGAACAAACCATGTTCCCCATCATTCACTCAGGATCTCTTGGCGTTCATAAACTACTTGGCGCTGGCGAATTTTCGTAGGGCGAAACACGTTGAATGTGACCTTGAGCTAAACCATTGACATCATGTTTCTGTAGAACTGACCATGCTTACCTCTGGACTGATAGTCATAGTGGCTCCATCGTTACGCATGTTCAAGTAGTTGCAAGCGGTGAAGATCGTGATGAGCCGTCCGTTAGCGAAGGAGCGATAGCCGCCAGTTGTCATGTCGCGATCAATTTGATGTCCTCGGACGATCAACTGCACGCCGTGCTTCTTGCAGAAGTCCTGAACGACCTTTTCCCCAAAAGTGAACGATATTCCTCGGGGACTGTTAGCGTATCCTTTGAAGCGAACGTCCGGGTCTGCCCAGAGAAGGTCGCAGAAGAGTCCATAGGGAGGAACCACTGATGGACGGGGCAGCTGAAGAAGATGCACATTAAGTAACGTCACCAGGGGATTCTCTACTTACATTGTCAATCTGTTCGAAGTTTTCCAGGTGCGGTGAAAGGCCGCCATGGGCGCAGAAGACTTTCCCATCGATAAGTGCCGCTATGGGCATGTAGGTGAAGGCAGTGGTGAACTTTCCCCAAACCTGAAATATGGACATAAGAAGAAACTGAGAATGAAAAGTGCTCACCGCCCGTCCGTGATCGCCATACTTCAGAAGGCACTCGTTGTAGAAGCCGTAGCAAACGGTGATGGACGCGTCTTCATGGTTACCCCTAAGAAGGAACACTTTGTTTGGATAACGAATCTTCAAGCAGAACAGTAGAACGATTGTCTCCACGCCTTCTGTGCCACGATCGACGTAATCTCCGAGGAACAGATAAGCTGAGCGCGATGGATCGCCGCATTTGTTCAGCACGACGCGGAGATCGCGGATCTGGCCGTGGATGTCACCACAGATCGTGATCGGAAGAACTTCTCTGCAATTCAAGAGTACACGAGTAAAAGCACTGAAATGAGATACCTTGAAATGCGCAGTAGAGTCTTCTGGGCACTGAAGGAGTCGATGGCAAGCTGAGTAACTCGATTAATATCATCAACCGAGATATCGACGTTTATGGTAGGCGAGAAAGACTTCCTAAAGACGGTGCTTTAGAATTGGACAGGTGAAAGGAGTAACCGACGATCGCGTGTTCTTCGGATGTGGCCTCATTTGAGCAGTCATGAGCCGAACGATCATCTCGTCCAAGAACACTTCATCCTGGTTACGCTCGCTGCCGACTGTTGTTCTTTCCGACGACGACGAATCCGACGACGATGAAGAACTCTCCACAGCTGTCTTCAAGTCCACCTGAACATCCGATTTCAGAAAGAGGAGGCACTTGGGACTATACCTTAGTGCGGGTAGCCATCAGCAAGATTTAAGTGGTACGACCGCTCTCCCTCTCGACAAAAGCGAAATAGGAAAATGGTCAATGCTTGCATGGTGTCCTAGCGTCTCAGGGCATTGTCATTGTCCGTCTACGGCCTTCTTAAATGAGCGGCCTTTACATCAAGCGCGTTCCAGCATCTCTGCCGAATCCACGACCGAGTCAACAATAGAGGGTTCAGATATTCGTAACCTAGACATTAATGCGTTCACGAAAGCAAAATAGTTTATTAAACGTTCTAACACTTATTAAAAAGTAAAGTAACCGGGTTAAGCGTTTCACATGCACGTGAACTGTTCAATTCTCCGCCTGTTTCGCGAACTGACTCTTCCGATGAACCAATTCTCCAGCGGTGTTCGAGTTATGAGGGGCATTCATGAAAGCCAGTTTCAGCAAAGGACGCTTCTTTTCCTTCTAAAAATAGAAAAAGGTACTACTTTGCTCACTTTCACTCGGAAGACTTACGTCAAGCTCGTATCGCTGCATAGATTTGAAATGAACTTCCTTGGAAGCTCGGTAACGCTGGAATAGTCGCATGATCAAATCGCGATAGGCGTAGCGGTTCTCCAGAGACACATCAGTGTTTGTGACCCATTGTTTTTGCACAAATAAATCCTGAGCACAAAAATACATCATACATGTATGACATTGAAAGTGCTTACCGGAAATATCATGATGTAATCCTTCGAAATGAGCCTGTACACCATCGAAGACAGGATGAAAATAAGGTTAAATGGCGGTGGGACGGCGGCACTGTGCTCGCAGTACTCATAATATATATGAAGTCGAGTGTATTTCCATTCACAGTCTTCGTTCTCCAGGACGTTGGTGGCCGTCTTCACAAGCAACGAGATCATCAGGTTGAGCAGAGTGACAATCGTCACGATGTAGTAGATTGCGCACATCCATTCAGCAGCATTGCGGGTGACACGATGATGAGTCTGAGAGCCGTCAGGTCCAGCATGTCCGACAACTGGATTATAATCATTCGGATGGAGATAACCATAAAACGCCCAGTAGAGGGTGCGCATTGATATATACCAGCTGAAAGGCAGTTAATACGGTTTCTACACCCACAAGTTTCAAGACTTACTCAAAGAATTGATCACTATTGGGGGTCAACACTCCATTGTCCGGTTTGATGAATTGGTTCTGCGTATAGGGAAAGAGAATTGTGTTCACACCAATTGAGAAACACATCAGTACCACAGCCATGATCAGAAGATAGTAATAGATTTGGCTCACACATCGTCCAATCGAAATCTGCAATGGAGCAATGTTATGTCACACGAAATGCATATAATGTGAACCAACCACAGTGGATCCGATAAAGCGCTGAAGTTGAACAAAATAGAAGATTCGCCATAGAGCCATAATACATCCGCCGGCATAGAAGATATCGTAAATGAGATACACATCGTACTCGATCTGAAAAGACGAGCATATTAGAATGAAAAGGATATGGTAAATGGAAGGCGCGAGCTACTCTGGCTTAAATTCAAAATTCATTAAAGAACTCACCCAGTGCTTTCTATGTATCATTGCAAGCCCGTCGCTGGCTACAACTGTATACGTCGAAGCCCAACACATAACAGCGCAAGTAAACAATACCAGCATTATCATATCAAACCAGCGCCACCACATTTCGAAGTATCGTTCCATACCACGTCGGGAAAACTCTAAGAACTCCCACAAAATCAAACCGAGTACATATAACATCATGTACGCTTGTGTGTAGAACAAGACTTCTGCAAAGTGGATCCGATGTGACGATCAAGAAAAGCATGGGACTTACTGTTGCTCAGCAGAGTCCTGTCGCTTGGACCATCACTAGAATAGATATTTAGCATCCGTGCAGTTAGAAGAGCGCCGAGAAACGACAAGTAGCTGGTGGTAAAACTGATGTATCTGTAACAATATAATTCGATTCTCCGATTATTCTCCCATCGGTACTCACCTCGCAATAGGATAGTTGAAAGTCTTGACCAGTCGTCCAGCACTGATAGCATGTAGAAAGGCGAAAATGGGCATCAAGAGTGAATGTTTGAGAAGTCGACCTGCGTCCCGCTTCACACTCGTGCCGAAATCTCGCCATCCTCCGTACCATTTGTTCTGCATCGCAACCTGGACGTTCATATGGGCGCTGAACTTCTTCATATGACCGTCAAGGGCAAGACGAGCTCTCGGATACGGGATATGAGAGTCGGACAGAGTGGCGCCATCCGGTTGTCGAAGAAGGACATCAACTTCTTCCATGTTCCAGCACTCCTCAACAAGGGACGCTGCAAAATTCTGTACTGATTCGTTGAGCTTCTCGAATATGTCCTTGTGCTGAGTCAGCACACTTTGGCACTTAATTAAATCACCGGAGAGTTGAATTGCTGCTAACAGAGGGTCCGCAGTCGCCAACCACAGAAATGCTTCCGAGCTGATAGCGCGGTAAGTATCCAGGGGCTGAATGGTGTTGCCAACCGTCCTCGTCGTACTGTAGCACATCTCACAGACACCTTAAACAAGGAAAGAGTAAAAAGACCATACCTTAAAGAAACTTACAGTCGGCACAATGAGGAAGATCGATCGAATGGTTACGCATCAGAAGACACTCAACAATGGCAAAGTTGTTGCAGATACAGGCCATCATCAGAGGGGTCATGTGCGGCATAAACGACGTGCTGTTAATGCATCCACTTCGCTCTTCGCCAGGATATTCGTGGAAGAGTGCAAGAATAAACTCCACAAGAGGCCGACTGCCAATGCAGATCGCCGTCAAGAGAGCTTCCTTCAATGGTTCCACGGACGAGCGATCACAAATCAGCGCACACAAGTGGTCGACTTGAGAATCCTGCAAAAGCAAGAGAAATTAAGAAACTCCAACGTGAAGTACTTACATTCTGGAACGACGAATACAAACTCTCCACCATAGACTTCACTTTCTCGAAATCCTTTGCGAACACGGCATTGCGGAACTTTGCCATGAGCACAAGATTGTGATCGCTGAGGGTCCATTCGAGATGACCATCGTATCCATCGTCGCGTTCTTGGAAATCCGGGATTTTGTAGTTTGCGGCCTTCTTGCTTCGAATTAGAATCGGCCGTGCAGCGATCTGGAATACAAATTTGTTTAGAGAACATGACAGCTCGAGGAAATACCATGCTGATAACTGCTTTGACTGACCGATCGGCACTCTGTTGAACGTGCGAGTGATCAGCACCTGCTCCTAACCAACTTACGACACCATGATCTATCCTGTCTAGACAGTCAAGAATATACACCGGCAGTCCCTCGATCAGTCTGGAGCAGCCCGCTCTTTCAAACCATGGATTCTGCTAACATAAGACTCCAAACTCAATTTTGAATTACCGTATTCCGCCATTATTCACTCAGGCATCGTCGAACATCACCTCTGTTCGTCTGACTCTCTTTCGTCTATTTCTCTGCGCTCAAAATGATTTTCCGAAAAAAGCAACCTCAAAATGATAAAGCAGCTTTTTTTGCAGTTTGCAGTTGCAGAACATCTGCCGAATCAAAGTTCTCTTCCCTTGTTATGAGCTGAAGTAAGTGATCTTTGCAATTACCGGTGCCCACTTCGAAAACACCTAAGTTTACACTTACGTGGTGTTGTTTTCTCGATCTCCGATGTGCTCAGAAAAATATGTACTACAGTACATTCGAACATTCGAACTGAACTTAAAATAGCAAAACGCAGTCAGAAAAATAAAGAGGGCATTGGACTGTGATGAAATTACCTGTTAGAAGGCGCCATTTAGTAAAATGAACTTTTCAAGGAAAGCTGTCAACAGTGAACTTGATTTCAGATACTGTAGTAGGTGAAAGTATTGTAGGGATTACTTTCGCAATGAATAAAACCGGAATTTTAAGACAGAGATCTGCGTGAAGACGATGAAAGGTCATCGAACAATGATGAAACCGCTTGTTAGCATTTTAGTCCATGGCAAAGCCTATGGTGGCATGTAACTTGCTTTTTTAGACTTGTCGGCTCTCTTACCTGTCAACTTGTCGGAGTTTTAATAAATATCAAAGTTATGCTTAACATAGGACTTTATAAAAAATAGAGCAAGTACATGGCTGGGTAGTGCATTATTTCTCCTCGCGTAAGTCTTGATAATATACACTTTGAGCAACGCCCCCAGAAAACCCCGACAACCCCTAATCTAGAGAACCCTCAACTGATAAATAAGGAATATTGGTTAAAAGCCTCCATCAATTGCAAATTCCCACCATTGTAAATTCCGAGAATACCATGTAATCTACACATTTATTCGAGCATATAAATACAAATCTATGCAATGATCATGTTTATGTACATTCCCTTTCTGTCGAGTACATTAGTGTCCGTTCAACGCCTAGCACCAGGTCCCGTTGAATCTGATGAGCTCTCAACCGAAGATGGACCATCCGGTCATCTGAGCCATGGGGTCGGACCAGTCCCTTCGGAAACGGTATCTAAAGAGGGTGTGATTGTCTTTGGGAAGCTGGAAATATGTTTTTACGATCTGGCATATCCCCGGATCCAAGGGTTCTCGTCCATGGCGTTGAAGTAGTACTGGGCCGTGGCGACAGTAGCCAGGAGAATAAGCAGGAGAATGAGGACGCGCATCTCTCAAGAATCTACTGGTGTGGCGATTAGGTGGTTTATATAGCGGAAAAACAAACGAATTAAGCGGAAAGGAAGCTCCGCCTTAGGCGACTGTAAAGTTGACGGAAAAGTGACGCTGATAATTTGTAGGTACTTGCTTTTCAGGAGAATTCTGAATCCGGTCACTAGTGGATGGTGACAATTGTTCCGAATGAGATGAAGGAGAGGTACATTCGCTTTTCGGCAGGTGTTTTTAGGCAACATTCCAAACAGGGCCTACATGAGGGAGTCAGCACCAAGCATTTACGCAGAGATACGCATTTCTTGAACATTTAAACGAGCAAAAGCCGAGTCCACCCTCTGCAATTGCTCGAGCTTGAAATCGGGTCGGCATCGACTCCAAAAATTTATTAAGCTTCAGCTCGTTTATCCCGGTTCAAGCCTGGTTTTGCGCTCATATCTGTTCAGATCTTAAATAAGTCTTTGGTGGTGGTTGGGCAAGTTGCATGTTCACAGAAATTCGAATACCGATCGCTCATTACAACTGTAAGGATACTCACATCTCGATAGGAATTGTTGTTGACATCCGTTTCGCAGCATAAAAACTCGTTTTTCTTTTGCAAAGTGCTCCTGGTTTTCGAGTTTTCTGTGCACCCGTAGTCACGCGATAAACACGCTGTTTTCGCCATTGGGTGCATGCCAATGATGCGCAGACCAATTTCCAGCACATCTTCAACATTATGTGTTACAGTAGCAGGGAAACATGTTTGTTGTTGTCTGTTGTTTCAAAGGAATGTGAATGTGTTTACCATTTGAATCTAATGGGGTGGACCCCTTTCTGCTGTGCGACTATGTCGGTTTGCCCGATATTTAAAGGGGATGCCCCAGAAGTTGAGCTTAAATGTAACTATCTGTGAAGGGATGTATTTATGACAATCTGGAGTCCTCAGAGCCATCAAAGGGAACTTGGTTGTGCCGTTAGCGTATTCCTCTGTACATTCTATTGCTTGCTACCTGTACTTCATGAATCTGTGCCGTTCACTTTTATTTACATTAAAAATACATGTTTATTATAAACCGTAACGCATTTATGAATGCCGTCGGATCATCCGAAGAAGGACCACCCAGTCATCTGAGCCATCGGATCGGACCAATCGCGGCGCATACGGTATCTAAAGCTAAATTATGTAGACCATACATCCAGGGAAATCCTTACACTCTCGCATATCCACTGCGCCGGAAGTAGTCCTCGTCCAGAGAGCGCAGAGAGTAGAGCTGGGCCGTTGCTCCGACTATGAGAATGAAGAGGAGAAAGAAGACGACGTGGTAGCGGGGCGACATACCTCAAGAATTAATGGCCTTACAACTGACTTGTTTACGGAAAGTTAGGGGAGCGCGAGTCAACAGAACTGTTACTGTAATGATCTCATTTCATCGATCAGCGAAAAACCTGTGAAAATAAAAACAAGGAGAAAGTATGTCCCAGCTACGGAAGTTTCCAGAAGGCTGGGTCTTCTTACTAATGTCCTAGCTGGAACCGACTCATTCCATGAATGTGTCAAGCAACTAATCCTTAGAAATGAAAGATCATCTGTTTTGTCGTCATTCACACGATAATTTTTATTATCGTCAGCGATGCGAATGTAAAAGATCGGCGCCGAAACCGAAATATAACTCAAATTTATACTCTCAACGGATATGTAGTCTGCTGGTAAAGCTGCATCCGAGAGGGCTGTTTGAGGTCATTGTGGCGGTGTTACGCAAAGTCAGTCAACTAACGTAATGATAGAATAGTCTCTCGGTTTGTAGCAGGAGTAAAAAACGAACTTGTTACGTGCTCGGCGCACAAGTAGGAAGCGGTGAAAAGGATGAAAATTCTATTAATGGAACCGCTTAAATTTTCCCATTTTCATCTTCAAAGAAGTCACAGAAGGGACAAGTGCAGTACAGCAGTTGGATATGTAAGATAACACATACCGAAGTTACTCATTTTCCACTAAAATCGTTACTCCTTACTGGGAAAGCCCTGAGACCAAACAACAACTGATGTCACACAGTTCTGTGAATGGTTTCCATAATTTCACAGTGCGGGCATACTATGTATACACTGTATTACTAGGATCGCTTCGTCCTCATCCAGTGAAAAAGAAGGAAGCGGTAAAAAAGAATAAAAATGTTATTAATAGAATCGCTTATGGTTTCCTTATTCACAAGTGTGGTCATACTATGTATACACTTTATTACTAGGATGGCTTTGGCCTCATCTTTAAGGATCGCTTCCTTCACGACATAGTCAGCTTTCCAATCTGCTTATATCAAGTAAAGTCTTACAAAATCTACTCTTTATTCAGTCAGCCTCGAAGAAAGGCCTTTAACAGTAGAAACGTGCACTGTGTTGATACTCCGCATCCTTCCGATGAAGATGATCCGCTTCAAAACACGCTTCACTGCATTCCTGTATGGCTTGAAGAGAAGAAGAGTGGATACACACATAAGTGGCCCATAGATAGACGCGATCAGAAGGCAGATGACCACAACCAGCTGGGCATTGTGAACTTCTGGGAAGTAGCAGATGAAACATATAATGACGCAGGGGATTCCACCGATGTTGATGGGAATGCCTGGAGAAACAGAGCTATTAGCTAGAGCTATTTTTGAAAGAGAACTTTTTAAATTGTAAGGTGGAAAAGATAGGTATTTAAGAAGGGCATCGATTTCAAGGAAAAGAGAATTTTGCCCAAGTGTCGTTATTGAAACTTTTTTTAAAGTTTTTCTTGAGGACATTGATTTCAAGGAGAAGAGAATTTTGTGCCTGATTGCTCTGCAAGTGTCGTCAAGACAACAGGAGAGTTTATCCTGCTGTGTCACTTCAATGAGAGGTGTGATTCAGTTCACCATGTAATTAGAAGATTCGCTTTCACATACCTGACAAGAAGAGCAAACTTTCGAGAAAGACCTTTTGTAGCTTCGCCGTCTTCTCTGCAATAAGGTTCCGGTTTTTGTTGACCTCTCTGAACGAGAGAAACACTAGGACCACTATGCCGGTCATGATGCCGACGAGGAAACCAATGAAGGAGAACAGAAACACTTGGCTGCCGGCAGCTCTCGGCTGGAAGCAGAAAAGATTCCTTCGTTCTTCGGAGGAAATCGGCTCTGGGTAGTCGTCCACACCCAAGGGCCAGGTCGTGTATAATCCAACAATAATAGCCGTCACTGTCAGATGTACGATAATACAGTATCCATAGATCTGGGCCTTTTTGCTGTTGAACTTTGACTGGCCATAGCGGATCACCCAGAGTCGGAATTGAAAGCACAGGAAGATGGCAGTGGCGACGTTAACTGAGTTCGTGAAGAAGGTAAGAAAAAACAGATGACCGAAGCGTTCATAGAAGAAGAAGGAGGCCAGGACTCCATCGAGACGGAAGCACATTAGTGGCATCATGGGAAAGGCGTGGAAGCCGACCCACACGACGTGAGTGGCGAAGTCCCAGAAGAGTAGGTTGCACATAAACTTCGCTAAGACTCGCATGGAGCTCGGAGTGTTGTAGAACATGACACAGAAGGTAACGGCATAGCTGGCAAGCTTAAGGCAGATGGTCGCGTTCAGGAAGATATTGTAGAAAGACTCCAGATCGAAGGGCATCTTCTTGGGAGCTTAACTATTCTGAATGAGCTTTGGAACGTGCGTTCCCGCTTTATATCTCACCGAGCTAATGTCCAATTCAGTGCACTTAAATGCGATGAAATTGTAGCTTTCGGTTAGTGCGATGGGAGAGGAAGTTCGCCATCCAGTAATGGACATAATTATTGATAATTAACCTAGTTTAAGTGTTGTTGTTGAGCGAAGAAATATCGTTCTGTGAGTTTGTACTTAGGCCCGATTCTTCAAAGCCAGTCGATTGTTGAGCGAAATTAAGATAAAAACAACTCCGTCTCCATTCAGAAAGAAGTCACATGTCCATCTAATTGCTTTCTAGTTAGACGAGAACACGCTGGGACGTCATGGAGATATAAAATAAGTGGTGGAAGACAGATAGTATGTGTTACAACCAGCGTGGTAAGGGAGACGGCAAGCTACGTGGTGTAAAACACTATAATTTGAATTTTTAAGTGAAATTCCACGTAGGTTGTTTTCACCCAAATCTACCTACAAATTCTAAATTAAATACGTAGGTGTTTGAGTCCAACTGGACTTCAATTCTCCATTGAGCAGTCCTAATTGACATTTATGGCTAGTAAGCGTCTTCTTCCTTTCCTAAATTATCTCTAAAGACCTTGGGATTTTCCTTTTTTATTCATTAGTGTTTTACATGTCACAGAGGTCCGTGTTCGTGGGACAAAAAAGCCGATAAATTGTATATTCTGTGAGGTCATCTCTTTTTCTTCCTCCCTCCCCATAAGCGTATAGCCCTTGACGGAAGTACACTCGGTAATGGTCGCAATCATCATTATTATCTCAAGATTAAGTGTTTTGAACGCAACGTACTGAACCTAACGCAACATTGAGTTTGTCCTTTCGCATAATTTTTGAGAAGCACGATTCCCTGTTGGGAAATAAACCCCAAATGCAACATAAATCATATTCTCAATTGACGATGATTGCCATCATAACCATGGATCTGACCATATCTTTGAGGCATAAAATGGTTTGGGTTAACTACCGTTAGATTGTGCGTAAGTACCGCAAAACTAATTTAAAATTAGTGTTACGTAACCATGTTGGTTGGTAATAAGTAGATTTATGAAATATTGCATAAGCAAAACGTTTATTATCTACAGCATAAGGAACAAAACAATACTATTGGAGTTACTGCAGAAGAACACGACACTCAGAAGGAGACGGTGCTCTCGGCGGAATTCTCGCTGTTTTCCGTGGAGTAGTCACTGTCACTTTCAGTGTCAGTGTCGGAATTCTCGCATTCATCTGAGGATTCTCCAGCCGAGTTCTCGCTTCGCTTTCTCACTCCTGCCAGAGTGTCGATCACCACGAAGTTGACAGGATACTGACGCCTCTGGAATCCTTCGGCCGTCTCAGCTCGTCCTTGGGCCGTCCTACGTTGTTTGTCGACGCGATTTCCCAACTTATTCGTGTAGAAGGTGATCAGTCGGTACTCGGTTGCGCTTATCCGGTATTGTCCATTGTCGCGGTAGACCGCCAGGAAGTTGCAGGCTTCGTCCACGGCTTCCCGCAAAGCGCTATCGGCCTTGATCCATCGGCTACTGCCCATTATTTGCACAAGACGATTGCCACGGGACAATTCTTCGGAACAGGTGAGGAACTTCCGCAGCGAAAACATCTTGGAGCACATAGGTCCAACGAGGCCGTGGACAACCGATTTCGAGAGTTTGAATTGCTGGACCATTTTGAAAGGAGTTGAAAGGAAATGAGAATGTTGAGATTATGTAAAAGCATGAGGATTTGTGTCTTTAAATGCATGGAAAACGATGCTTTGCTGCATTGCCTTATGCTGGTGTTATCTTATTGCATTACTTTGAAGCCTGGAAAGGTGAAAACAGGCAGGGTAGACAAACCCTACCGTAATAATAAGGCAAAAAGCATGCTGGAAAGAAAAAAGAACTTATGTTAAGCAGTATCTTTATTGTCAGCGATTTCGTTTGATTCAAATGCTGAGATACTTGCCTAATACAAGTGGACTCCTACGCTCTACCACTCTAATACTTCAACTCAACTACGTCAAGTAAACCGCAAGAATCGTAAGCGATATAAAAGGGCACATTGTTGTTCTATTGAATTGTTAGTTAATAACTGAAGTACAGAGAAACAACCTCAACACCATGTTGATTTCATGGCCCTCCGAAGCTTCACCGTCAACCGGTGAAGAGCTAAACAGTGAGGGGAGATTCTTCAAGGGAGACTTGAGTGTTTCTGCTCGTTGGTGTTGTTGAGTTGTTTTTGTTGAGCCGTATAATGTGATCCCGCTTTGAGAAAGCTCATTATGAGTTGGGGAATACGTCAACTTGTTAATTGAATATGTACCAAGTCGAAAAGTGCAACGAGAAAAATATCTGATTCAGTGGACTGCAGAAAATCTGGTACCACGGAAGAGTCTATTTAAAATGGGCGCTAATTAGCCGTTGCGGACTTAAGATGCATGAATAATGTGAAATTTCAGTGCTGCGAGGTACTAAACATGCACTACATACCAGTGATGCCGACGGGCCAGTGATCCGGGTCACTGACCCGGG
>KN171669.1:0-15715 GCA_000757755.1 Steinernema glaseri
CGGCGGGGCAGCTACTGGCTTGTTGGGCGCATTCTGAATGGAAGGTGGATGAGGTGGACGGCGGTGTTCCGGAAGCTTACGGCATCCGCCTCCTTGGCTGGTGGTGCCGCCAGTGACTCCGGCGTCGTACTGTCGCTTGTGACGGAAGATGGACTCAAAGCTGAAGACCGGCCCCTGGCGACTGGCTTTGACGGCCATCATGTCCTTCCAGGCGTCGTTGGCGAGGGCCTTAAACACTCTGTACACCGAGGGTCATCGCCTGGGGCCACCTTGAAGTCCTCGACGTCGGCGATCACTTCGTAGTACATGTCGTTGACCTCGTTGAAGAGCGACGCCATGACGAAGAGGCTGGCGACGATGAGGAGACCGCTCCCGGCCGAGGCCACGTAGGCGGCGCATCTGATCGCTTTGGTCATCTCTGGAGGACTGATGACTCTGGCTCCTTCTGGCCTCTTTTATAGCAACAGAAAGCGTACAGGCGCGGTCCGTGATGTTATCAGGAACCAGTTGTATAAATCTAATGACCGCTTCGGGCAATCCTGATATTGTTTCTGAGAGAAAATGTCGAAATTAAGGAAACGCCGTTTTAATGTTCCATGGAATGTCACACGACGTAAGCATCCTAAAGCTTCGAGTGTAAAAGCTATTTAAAGAAGAAAATAAAAATCTTCCGAGAGGTCTTCACAAGTTACTATGCAAATAATCTTTACCACAATTTTATATAATTATGAATGTGAGTTATTGCTGAATACTGTAGTCGGAAGATTTTTCATTTTCTATCTTGGTCTTCTTCTTCTGATGAGCTGTAACTGTTTCAGTGTGAAACAACACGCTGAACCAGTCAACGAAACAGACATTCCGGTTTTACTCTATAAAGTTTATGGCAATTGTGATAGGCGAACGTCGGTTTGGCAACCGGTTTCGCTATTTTTACATCCTCAATATATTCAGATCTGGCTTTATTGACAGCAAAACCAGCCTTTGTGCTACTGTTTACATTTTTCAAAAAAAAAATCTAATCGGAAATCTAAACCACTTAGTTTGTGGCCCTGGAGTGCTACATAATTTTAAGCGGTTTTGCAGAAGTTCTTGAATAATTCACTTTATCAAGTACAAGTAACTTTCAACTTTGGATTACTAATACAGACTGGCGCGATCGAAGAATCATCGGGGGAATCTCCCGAATTCCTCATACCTGTGGTGACCAAGAGAACTGCTAAGATGCAATCGGAATTTATGTCAAGACGTTCGCTTTCCGCTGACACCAGACGATGGATCGAGATCACGAAAATTTCAAAGTGAAAGCGCCGCATCACCACTGCGAACCGCTGATCGAATAAAGAGCCCAGTTCACGCAATCGCCTTGCATCCATTGTCACCTTCCGACGATTGGGGTCACCAACGAAACTTTCAACTTTCGCTGTCAATTGCGCATTCATTCGGTCAAATCTCCCATTTCGAGATGCGCCGCACTCCGTTCGTCCTGCTACTTCTGGGATGCACACTCCTGCCCAGTAATCGCTGAGTTTCGTGCACCGCATCCGATATCCTTTTAGATGTGGTATACGCAAATTCCGATGAAGACTCTGAAGAAGATTCGTCCGAGGAGCAGGGACGCGCTGTTCGCACGAGAGGACTCCACATGCTGGAGGATGTTGGAGTCACATTCTTAGACGCCTTGATTAAGAAGGGTCAGATGGAGATGGCAAAAGGCGCATTTAAGACGCAAATGCAAGTGTTGAAGAAGGTTCAACCGGATCAGGTGAGTTCGCTAATCTCTCACACTTTACCCACCCTTATAAAAAGTGGTCATTTTGCTTATGACAGTTCTGCCACCAAACTCAGTCGCCTTAGCTAAATTATGAGCAAGATTGTGCCCCAAACGTAATCGGTCCTCTGAGTAATGTGGTACGCTACAGAGGTTTTCGAAGCTCGTCAAATATAATTTTATCAGTTGTTCGTCGCATGCTATATTCCCTTTCTATTTTAGTACAAAAAATACAAGAAGATCCCTATAGAGCAGATGGCGGCCGATGCCGTGTTCCAACAGGCGGAAGTGGCGAAACTCCAACCAAAGACCGGAAACAAACTGATCGACATGTTACACGAGAACGGAATTCCTATCGGTTCCAGTTTAAAGGGAATCGAACAGGCCATAAAAACACAAAAAGAGATCGAAGAGAGCGACCCAAGTGAGCAGATCGCCAAGGCCGTATTCGAGAAGTTCCAAAAGCAGATTCTTCCTGGACTAGTGGCGAACATGATTGCCGGACGGAATCCCTTCCAGATGCCCCAACGAAAAGACATGCAGCAGTTGACTCAGGAGAAGAACAAGGAGAGAATCTTCCAGCTACAGCATGCCGAAGCCATGAAAGCTCTTCAAGCTCAGCAGCTAGCTAATGTAAGTGGTGGAGTGTGTTCTATACAAAACGTGTAGTTCCTAAGTACACAGTTCCATTGAAAATTATAAAAAGACACGCACACGTTTTTTTGTCATCATTTAAAAGTTCCCTATTCAGATTCAAAAGGTTCAAGGCCAGCAGTACGACCTCAATCCCATGCTTCTGAAAAGAAACGAAAATTCACTCCGTCGGAAGCCTAATGTGCAGAAAAAGACACAATGGGAAGACGACGAGGAGGAGGCGAGCTCCGAGGAAGAGGAAACAAGCTCGGAGGAAGAAGAAACGGAAGATGAGGATGATGAAACCTCGTCGGAAGAACACAAGGAATCGAACAACGTCCGGAGACGCCACAAGAGACACGCTCCTCATCAAGAAGAGCGCAACTACAATGGAAGACCTCTGAAGGAACTCGAGCAGATGGCCAAAGAGACTGGAGAGCCTCAGCTCGACATCAACATAGGATCTAAAGCGGCCTTGGTTCTTGGCATGACTGACTTCCATGGCGGCGGCGACGATGACGACAATTCCGAAGATGACGACTCGGAAGAAGAAGAGTCAGGAAGGCGAAGAGCTCCAATCCATTTATCCCAAGACTTGATCGATAAGCTGAAGAGCAGTGCAAGACTTCGACCACTCTTGTCCCACGAAGAGATCAAGTACCGAGCAAGTGATCCAGAAGAACTCTTAGCACCGCTAAAGCCAATCGACAATCCTGACCCACAGCCCGGCTATGTTGTTCCGCGCAAGATTCCCGCTCGACCCAGGGTCATGCTTCCATTGACGATTGGAAAACCATCGGAGCACAATACATTGGATTCGTTGTTCCTGCCGAAGCCAACGCTGGACAGTGGAGACGAAGATGGAGCGAAACCACTTGAGCCATTCAGGAGACGTCCGGTGCAGAACGTCATTGGAGGTAAGCGAAAGCTATATTATTCGTTTAAGAATTCCCTTCCGATTAATCACATCTATATGATGGTTTTCTAATTTATTAATCTTATAGAAGGCAAATCTCGAGTACTGGAGAATCTGCGGAACAACCCCTCCCTGACAGCCCTGTTTGAAGACGAAGAACTTGTTCAGAAACTGAGTAAACCTGGCGTTCTTACTTCCGATCAGCGAGGATACGACGCCATGGGTGGAAAAGGGCGAGAAATCGTCACCTATCCTCGTCTTCACGGCTCGAAAACCTTTAAGGGAGAAAAGATTAACCCAATGGACGCAAAAGTGAAGCAGTTGGTGGAAGAGCGCCCCATTCCTCCGCTTTTCTACGTTCCAACAGGTCGTCACACTCGCCTTCGATGGACGGGCGCCACTGAGCAGGAAATTCCTGGCCTGGGAGGACGCTTCATTCTTCCTTCGTTAGACCCTACGAAACCTGCGTTTAACTCTGTGGTTTCCACGCAAGGAAAACAAAGGTGCACTAATTTGCCTGTAGCCTTGTGATATATAGTTTGTTTCCAGGGACGAATACGACTCCACGTTTAAGGTACCCAACTACTGGCAGGGAGGTGACATCTTCGGCATCAAAACACACACAAAGAGTGAGAAACTTATTGGAGGAAATGGAATGGTTGACTTCCCGGCTATGGGAGAAGACGTGACGTTCGGAAAGTGATCACCTTCAGGACGTAGAAAAACATTAATAACGATCTAATAATCAAAGAAGTTGCAAAAGATGCTATTTTACAGTGTGCCGTAATAAATTAATTTCTTTCGCTCTTGTGTTCGTGGACGCTCTTACCCGGTCATGAAATCCCAATAGACAGAGACGTTAAAGGCCTGGAGTGCCTGGCCGAGAGATTGCAATAGGTGCAGACAGAGACGGCAAAGGGTATTGACCCTTGCAACGAAGTCGCAATTGTCCATCCCTCGCTACGTCTGGAGCGGTCGCATCGACGCGACCTCAATGGTCCTTACTCGACTTGTCCAATGGCTCTTCAGTAACTGGCCGGGCCAGTCTTCGCAGCAAGCCGTAAGTAGATTTTGCGTCGATATTCACAATACAAAAGTTCACTGATAACGTTATGAGTGCAGTTTTAGGAAGATACAGGCTAGCAGTTGTCACTAAAGATAGTATGATTTCAGGCGGCCGAAGTCAACTCCACAACCGCTCAGAACATTCGCACCTCCGAGGTGCCACCGGGGACTGTTGATTCTCCTAGAGAAGAAAATTCTCCCAGGGAAGAAAATGAGAAGCGCCAAGAAATGACCGAGATCGACATGTTGGAGAAGTACATCGTGTGTGTGGGAAGCAGTCCCGAGTGTAAGTCAGGCTCGCCCGAGAACACCGGCGATCTTGAAGGCTTCGGCGAAGTAACGGACGCGATGATCAAGAAGGTTTGGAAACCCGACAGATCCTACCATATGAATACACGAAAGGTATGTTCAGCCTTAAATGCTACCGTAACCCTTCATCAGGTCTCTCTGGCTCGTTCCAAACCTCCCTACCGTGCAATCAAGTTCTCCCGCAGGTCGGTAATCTACCAGTCACGCCCCTTCGTGCAACAGATTCACAAACGAGTCGCAAGAGCGCGGCACGATGCATGGCGCCGCCACGGAGCACTTATGAAGATTTACGAGCTGGGAGGTTGGAGCTTCGACGTCGGCACTCGCGAGCACACGTTCTATAAAGTGGCGCCGGGCACGACTCCTCCAGTAGCGAAACCAGGTAGTGCTCAACTTATAACGCTCTCTTGATCTTGAATGGTTCAGCATTACCGCCGATTTTGGACGAAAAAGAACTTCTGGGTCGCCCCGTCACGTATGCTCAACCGACACGTTCCCGATCAGAAACACGTCGAAAGAAACGCGTAGAAGGCAACGAGAAACGTGACGGCTGTCCGGACATGGCCAGAAGTTCTTCAGGTACTCCTCAGAAGTGACACCGATGATTGAACGTTATAGAATAAAGTTAAAGGAAGCGCTGATATTGTGTGGCCTGACAATGTGGTTGTCTCCAATTTCCTGTTCATCATTTGCCTGTCAACATCTAAAATAACGATGAAAATGACGGTTGTTGCTTTGAAATCTTCGGTTTCTAACGATTGAAGGCTTGCTTCCGCTTACACAAAAATAGCCTGGAAGGAAAATTTCAGCTTCTATGAGTCTTGTCTCATAATATTTATAGCATATTTAGTAGTTCGCAGGAAGCAAAATTCCAATTAAACTTTATTCTGTAATCCTGTAGGACGTCAGCACCTTTCGTTCAGGTCCTTCTCCAGATTCGAAATGTTTTTCACCAACAAATTGACGTTTACGCTCAATCCACCGCTGAACACTTCCTCGAAAAGTCCATCCATACCGCAACGCATCTCCTGCACACTGTCGACGACTGACTTCAGCTGGTGGAACGCTTCGCGGACGGCGCACAGTTCATTGTATTCGGCCTGGAACGGCATGCAACGCTTATCATACCGAGAACTCACCTCAGAAAGTCGTTCAAGCAACTCGGCTCGGTCGTACACAGTTCCACAATTCTTTGCAGGGTCGATCTCTGTGAGGGAGTCCACAGCGTCGCAGAATTTCTTCAAACACTGTTCGGCTGAATCAATTTCAGCGTCGATGGCTTTGTACTGAACTGTCATGGAATTACGTAAGAGGCTCAGTTCTTGCATCTTTTCTTCCAGCTTCGAGTTCACCTCTTCCAGGATTCGCAGCGCATCTCTAAACAAGCTAAGACGTCCTATACGGTTAAACCAAGTTTGACTAACCTATCCTCTTCTGCAGACTTTAGATCTTCAATATTTAAGCCGTCGCCCATGGATTCTTCGGAAACCAGCTCGTTCAACGAAGTGACGACGTCGATCTGCTCGCATGGTTCACAGGAAACTTCCTTATTGTCAAGAGCAGTCCAGACGGAGCTCTTCTCGCTGACAAACTCCGAATTTTGCTTTGTCGCATTTTCAATGGCCGACGAATGGCCGAAACTGCATTGCTCCTCGGGAGCGGAGCTAGCAGCTTCTTCATCGCCATCTTCTGCGGTTTCGCATTCGGACGAGCTGGCGGAGAGATTGCTAAGGCCGATGAACGCTCCGGATTCGATGATGGAGCCTGTGGAAGGTGAAGAATCCATGGAGTCAAACGAATCACCGGAGATGGAAGACGCGATGGACATCGTGCGAGTAGTCAGCACTTGGAAAGACCGGTCGAGTAAGAATGGGTGGAGGGTAAGAAGCTGCCTGTCTCGCGCAGCAGACACATGAGACAAGCCGCTTTCATGCAGCGGAAAACTTGGACATTTCGTGAAGTCAGGAAGGATAAATGAGGTTGCAGAGAGATAATACGATGAAGAAGGAATAGATGCCGCTCCTGGCAGTATTATAGAGATAGAATTTCCATGAAGAACAAGAAATACAACATGACCTCTTCGATTTATTTAATTGACAGTCGTTTTATTTATTTGCAATTAACTTTCCTACGCTCTTTAAATCAGCCGTGCGAAGTTGACGTTTGTGGATAAACTCTGTGCTTTTACACTGTAGACCTTCGCAACAGCACAACACGTGAACTTCACCGCCATCTTCCTTGTGCGGGACAATAACCTTGCAGTCGTTCTTCATTCCAGTTGCCTCACAGCGACGTCTTGAAGTTAGATCTGAACAGCACTACTACATTTACCCATCATGTCAACACTCTCTACCCTGCTTGGCCAAACTTTCATGACGGTAAAGACAACCCGACCTCGTTTCATTCCTTTCGACCACGATGAAGCATCCAGGCTGATAGCAGCGTTCGCGTTGGTCATCCATTTCGCATTCGAGTGATTCCTATAGAAAATTTCAATAAAAAAACACAATAATTGAACTCACATCCGTCACGGAAGCATCGACTCTGTGCAGTCCGAAGTTGAAATTCAACGCCTTATTTAAGAGTGCTTCGTTGTTGCACGGTGCGAGGCCTCCAGATTGACAGCTACAGGTCGTGATTGCGATTCCGTTGAGGCTCTGCATACTACACCGCAAACTCGTGTGCCTGTCGATATTCTGGTCCGACTGCGTGATCAGTTGTGTCTGATTGAAGCCAATCATATGCTTGAACATATGTCCATTCTGGTTTCCGAACGCCATCACACTACAGTAGGAAGGTTCGGTGAAATCAGCGAAGAAAACCGTCTTGTTGACGATGAAATTTTCCGATTCTTCTGAGAGGTGATGAGCTGCATAGCATCGCGTGCTTATCTGAACAATACGTGCAAAATGGTTAAGCGTTAAGCCTCAACTAACGTCAATCGCTCTGACCATGTCGGACCGCTCGCGAAGGTCACAAGGCTCCCCCTGGCTATCTGTGCATTGACACTGTAGCACGTACAGAGGGTAGTTGAACATAGTATCGGCATTCATTCCTCCTAAAACAAGAAAAAAAATCATCGATGACAGTTGCTTTAACGACTTACTGGATTGTTTTTTGCAGTTGTTCCTTGCGCGTATCTTCAGCAGATCGGATGAAGACGCCTTCATGGACAGCTCGACTTTGAGCAGTGCGCATTTGGTGAACTTCCCATATTCGACGTAATCCAAGATGTGGAAGTTGTGACCTGCAAAAGAAAAGTCAACTAAAGCTACTTGAAAGCAACGTACTCTCGACCAGAGAAAGATGTTCGTAATTGGTGCCGGGTAGGTGGTACTGGACGCATCCTTTCGCAGAATACAAGTACTCGTCGGGGTTCCCTGGACAGTTCTCTTCGGCAAAGGCACGCACACTCATGCCAGGCGGCCGTTGTTTAATATCCTTCGATATTTCCTCTAGACCGTTCATTGTTTCTCTCTGAAATTTCTGGATTAAGCCTCATTACCGATCAGAGATTGACTTACAACATATGCCAAGTTACAGAGATCCCCTTGACAGCAGCAGTGACGAGTGAAAGACCTGCTCAAGTTCGTCTTTTCTTGGAAGGGGCAGAGATCGGCATCGCGTTCAACAAGACAGTGTACTGATACATTC
The DNA here is from genome assembly GCA_000757755.1 of Steinernema glaseri. NCBI lineage: Eukaryota > Metazoa > Nematoda > Chromadorea > Rhabditida > Steinernematidae > Steinernema > Steinernema glaseri. Next base: position 8,346 of record KN171669.1, read on the forward strand.
TTATTGCGCAACATCCTCAGGCAAGCCCTTCCCTTCGTTTCTATATCGTCGAATTCACCCTGAGCCTTGTAAGTGATCTCCTCGGTGGTCCAGTTTTCGGTTAAATTAAGGCTGAGACTACAACCGTCGGCAGTGGCACTATCATACGCTTCGCGGTGTTCCAATAGCCGGAGCGATTTATCTGGGCGTATAGCACCGTTGAAGTCGAAACATCGCGTGTTCTGGCGACGGTTGCTCAGCTTGTACGTGCAACTCTCCAGATCTTCTCGACAACAGCACTTCAGCTCGATCGGCCCGTCCAGTGATTTGTAGTCCCAGAAGCACGTATTATTTGTTGCTCTACTGTCCTGAAGGAGATTATAAATGTACTGCTTGTCCTATACTGTGCACCTCCTACCGATAAACACGTCTTCCACATCTGGTCCAACGCCTTTCGATCACGACTCATCACGTGATTGAACTCGTAGTGAGGGGACTCGAAGTCGAAGTAGGCGTAGACTGGACAAACGGGAGTATCGTAATGCGGCACGGCAAATTCGTAGCGTTCTCCGTAGATATCGTAGCAAGGAGAAACAGACCGGTTTCTCAGCGTTGTATTCTTCACTTCTCCATCGAAGTTGGTCTTCTTGGGCAAGTAGTTCACCGGCAGGAGCATCGTTAGCATGTTCATTTCGATCTCGTCGATCGTCTTCGCACACTCCTGACAACAATACCATTTGACTTTGACGTATTCCGATCTTCCGTGTTCTTCCATCCGCCGTTTGTACTAAAAGAGGATTGAGCAAGAAGCTACAAACACTGGCTTACATTGATCTTCACGACGTGACCGATTCCGACTTCTTCAGCTCCTGGTTTACTGCACACAGCATCAACAGAATGGTGGAACGAGAGAACGTCGAAGAACGAATCACTCTTCATAAGGATGGCATGGTGAACATCGTTGCTATAGATCTCATCCAGGCCCGTCTTATCGGCGACTTTGAAGTAGAGACAATAGGGTTTCACTGGTTCGAAGAAAGGGATCTTCTTGGTCTCAGAGTCTTCAAACACCGATGGATCAAACTGAAACACGCTTATAGGAACAGAAAGACAATAAACACTCACCGCTTGGGTCGCTGCAATGAGCTTTTCCTGTGGGAAGAACTGAGTCGTCCGTGAGTCGCCATTGGATGGCGCAACTTTTACCCACGGATGTATACAGAGTAGCTTCTTGTTGTTTTTCTCGGCATTCGAGCTGATTGGAAGGAGTAATACGCAAAGAACTACGCTAAACCGTAGGACGGCAGGTACCATCACTGCAGACAAATGAAGGGTGCAGTGGACCAGTCCACGCGTCTGTCTGTAATTGCAGACGCAAACTTTGCAGAACCCATTTGGAGACTTGTTCAACAAACTCTACAAGACTATCAATATTCATTGGAACCATACTTTTACGAATTTCTAAATGGTTGTGCCAAACAATAGCAATTTTATTTCTGAATCTTAGCAGGCATGTTTTATTTATTCCGTCATCTCATATGCAATTTTGTAAATTTTTCGATTATATCAATAAAGACTGTCTATCGATAGGTTTATCTGATAATTAGTGGCTCCTTTTATTACACTTCGCACTAATTGTATACCAAAACATTTAAAGTTGGTTTGTAATAGCCAAATCAACTTCAGTAACTGGCTCCAACTAACAGAAAGATGCCTCCGAAAATTATTAGAGTTCTACATCTACCGTATGCGCACTAGTTATTTGTCTCTTTAAGCTTTGACCATCTGCTTTATCCAGCACTGCGATCTTTCCCATAGCACCTCGCGCGCCATAAAAGTCACATCGATTTGCACGTTGTACGACGTGTGAGTCCAGTCGGCGGTCCGTCAGTGGCCGAAGTACGAGTGGCCAACAGCCCTCTCACCGGGCTTCATCCCTCCCACCGCGATGGACGCACCGCCAAGTGGGAAGGGCCTAGCGCTGCTGCGAACGGAAAGGACGCATAAAAGGCCGCTCTACCGGGTCAGTGGGCATCACATCACCAACTGCTCCTCCCTCCTGTTTCGTCGTCCTCTTCGGCCTTGTTGTTGTTTTCCAGCTCCATCGACGTTATGATCTGCCCGTCTATTCTTCGGTGAGCCGAGCACATGCTCACCGGGTTTATACGTGCCGATCATGGCGGTCCATGTCAACAGAACTTCTGCAGTCCTCAGTTTAGCACTGATCTGATCATCGGGTTACATTGGCAGAACCCTGAGAACCTGCTTCAACCTTCAACCCTCTTCCCCGCAAGGAACAACCTTTCTGCGGAATCGACGTCGATTCCTTCAACTGATAGAAGCCTCGGTTAGCTGCTCAGTGTATCTTGTAACTGAAGCTCACCGGGCATTTATTGGTGGAAGGCGTAGACGATCATATCTCAAGCTCAATGCAATGCAATTAATCAAGCCTTGGTTTTAGTAAACGGGTAATCTGATTTATTGAGAGGGGAAGTCAGTGGAACAACCACAAAGACCACGATGACAACCGGAGACTCAATGTTATTTTTTATTTGTCGTTGAGAGACGATGTAATACAAATTATACGTTATGCGAGAAACTTTGGAACTAGTCGGGTTTTGGCGTCCCCCCTGTAGAAAATCTCGGAAATATAGGGGGACGCTGAAACCCGATTTGTGCCGAAACCTTTTAGTTACCTATGAAAAGCACGGAATCGAAAATTTCATACATCGGAAGGTTCCAGATGTTCCCTGTCCAATGGATCAGAGAATTTTATGCAAGCGGCGGCGACGGCCAAGGCTTCTTTGGTCTCATTCATGATCGGCCCGCTAATAAACCGCTCTGTCTTCCTAACGACTCTCACAATTGGCGCCAAAATGAGTGATGAGTTATTGTTGCGAGGGAGTGGTGCTGCTCCTGCTGCTGCACGTATGGCGATGACCTTCGTGTGCGTCGTAATCGATACTGTCAATCACGAACGACCGGCTTACGTAACCATCAAGTAGATCCGATCGCTTTGCCACGTTTGCTACCTTGGCAACTACGGAAAGGGAGTGTATCAGAAGGGAATCGATAGGTAATTAATGGGTAAGGGCACCGAGCTTCCAATTGGGCAGGATTAGGATTAGGGTAAAATAGAGGCCATTTGCGTTGACCTGCGGCCAGGTGGATGAATACGGATGAATGCTTCTTCACAAGCTACGCTTCCGCTGATCCTTTCGAACGTGTCCATGCAACATCGCTCTTCACCAAACCAAACTTTATACTCTAACGCACCACGGAACTGTACACAGTCGGACGAAATGCAAGCGGAAGTTACGGCACACGAGAGAGAGATTTCTGGAAATCTGGGGCTAGTCGCTATTAGTAAGTCAAGAGGAGTTAAGGCCACGCGAAGTTGAGATAAGAGTGACGGTGACTATGTACAAGGTAAAGTGAATCTGCTGAGGGTGGCAGTTGGGCAGGAGGAAGAGAGAAGCGGATTCAGAGAAATCAAGTGTAAAGATTGAGTATATTGCGCAGGCGATTGACCAGTTGAGCGAACGTTGGTCTCGTGACGGCTTCCAGCGCCCATGTTTCGCTCATGACAGTAACGATTTCGGGGGGACAGCCTTCCGGAGACTCCATACGGTAACCCTTCTCGATGTGACGAACAACGTCTTGGATCGGCTGAAACGATATTAAATATGCGGAGGTGGATATGTTGATGGCTATCGTATCGCATCGGTCATAATTCCAATTTACTTGAACTCAACAAATGCCAAGGGACAAAAATTGCGAATTAGAGCGAGAACTCTTACCCTTTACCATATTCATACTTTCTTTGAATGCAAAACAGGCTACGCCAATTTCATATGATAGAAACTTACAATTCTCGGATACGGTACCCTGCCGAAGGAGAATATTTCCCATAATAAGATTCCAAACGACCAAACGTCGCTTTTGTTTGTGAATATCTGGAAGGTTTAGGGCTTATTAAGCAGTTAAAAGGCCAACAACATACGCTGTGTCTTAGAGCTTCTGGCGCCGTCCACTTGATGGGAAACTTCCCTCTGACAACGTCGACTTCGGTGGCGTTCGCGGGCTGCGCCAACCCGAAATCGCTGACTTTGGCACCAAAGTTTTCGTCAAGCAGGATATTCCGGGCGGCGAGATCGCGATGGACCAACTGACAGGACTCCATGTAGGCCATTCCGTCGGCGACATTCAGAGCGAACAGAATCAGCTGATCCTTCTCGACCTGGTGCCTTCCTCGGGAACGCAAGTAGTCGACAAGGTTTCCGTTCGCCATGTACTCGGTTAGCATGTAGACGTCCCGGGAGGCGTCCAAAACGACGCCTACGAGCGCGACAAGATGCTGATGGCGAAGGTGACTGAAAGCAGGCAACGTCCCTTAAGTTGCTAATCAAATTACTAGCTGATCCTTCCTACTACCCTATGTCGTGATATTCTTAAACAGAAAGTCCAAAATATAAAGCCTTCCGCAACACCGTGTGATTTTTGTACGTACAAAGGAATCGACCACCTACATCATGAACCTCGCCTCGTTCAGCAGATCACTGGTCATCCCGTTCTTGAGCACCTTCACAGCTACCTGTCTTTGCTTGTACGATCCTATTAACACGTCTGAAATCACCTATTCACCACAGAGAAGTTCTAGGATCACGCACCTCCGAACTCCCCGTGTCCAATGACATCACCCGTCTGAAGTTCACTGCGCTGAAGAAGAAGGCCTGCTCGCCGAAACTCCAACTGGCGCTCCTCGAAGTTAGCCGCCTCGCACGAGAGTCGAAACGATTCGGAGATCATCGGCGTGACAAGCCGATGGCACAGTCCGTCGGCGTCGCGCTTATAGTGCTGAAAGGTGCGGAATAGAATTGATTGGCATGAATAAGAGGACGGAAATGGAAGTGAGTCAGCAGTCGGAGGATCGAATAGGGAGGTGTTGGAGACTTACAGAAACGAGCTGCGTAAGGTTGTCGAAGGTCTCCTCATGGTCGCATGTCAGCTGATCGTTTACTTGGTAAACTCTGAAAACCGAAAATTCATTTGGCTGGACGTGGATACTACGGGTCCTTAGCGGATAAAGCTTTTTAAATGTTGCGGTAAAAGCCTTTTAAATGTTGCGGTTTACACCACCAACGTGCTGATAATAACCTGGTTTTTATAATGAAGTTCAAGTTCCTTTTTGGAGCCATGAGTAGGAAGGGAATCTCCACCACGGTATGTCGCTAATCTTATTCTTCATTTATTCTTCCTTTTTCTTTAGAACACTAAATCCTCAACTGTGGTGGCTTGTCGGAAAAGGTGTCATAGTTTTTTCTCGGTTTGGATGAGATGAAGGAGAACATTTTCCAGGTGTGCGAACAATCGCCACAACGAGGTCACCAGGCATATTTAGGTCAAGCTGTCTTAAATTTCTCCACAGGACGCAAAACTAACCATGCCTCTTCACAGAAGGTACTTCATGAATTTGGAAATCTTAATAAACAAATCCTCACAATCTCACAGTCGGAATCTTCACAGCTGAGGATTGCTCACAACATCAACTGCACGATAGTTTAGGTGAATAGGGATACAGGAAGTAAGGAGCTGCCTTTGATCTATTCGTACATACCTATAGTGTTCCACCTTTCCGTTGAAGGCCATGCACAACGTGAAGTCTCCAGGGAAGTTGGTCGACTCCCGAATGAGAAACGTGCCGTCGCTCTTGCCTCGCAGTAACCTTCAGGGAACGCCATTAGATCAAAACTTTAGATTCCAACTTACTTCTCGGTCTTATCCCTCGTGATATTCCCATGGAACCACGGCATCTGGATGTTGCCTGAAGCGCGTCTCATGGCCACGGTGGAGAGGCCGCCGTTGCTGGAGGACGATGCCGTGGACGTCGGAAACGAGCCTCCGCTCAGAGTACTCGTCGATAACATCGTTCTTGCAGATGAAGAGCGCCTAGCCGCCAAGCATAGCCTTCAGGAGTTTGGCGGGAGGGTCAGACGCGTGGCTCCAGGCGGTTTCGCGTTGGTTTAAGACGAGACAGCGTCGGCGCCTGTTGATGGTCGGTTCTTCCGTCTTGGCACGCCGCCAACAAGATGTGTAAGGCGCAACGTCGCGGGAACTGAGCGGCGCGCGACACAGAGAGGGCGGGACGAAGAAAGAAGAAGAAAGGGGATAAGGAGAGCGTTGTGTGCTCCGGCCTAGTGGCTAGGCTTTGCAACTGTCACCCACAACGCTCGGGTTCAATTCCCAGTCATCACTTGCCTTCTTGGCCTTTGCATTGAAGTTTTCAAGATACTTGAGTTATTTATATATATTTGGAAATCACAATACGGAACATTACGCAGGAAAAATTGGTGATCGATTGCTCGTCGACCAAGGATTGAATATCTCCCGAGTTGTCCCCAGAGTTGCAGTCATGGAAGGATATCCCTGTGATCGTTTTACATACAAAGCAACTTCGATAACCATTACAGAACATTTCGCAGGGAAAATCGGTGAAACCTTAACGTTCTATTCGTCGACGCTCAGGCAAAGTTAAAGACCAAGGATTGAATGTACAGATTGTCCCCACAGTTGCAGTCATGGAAAGATATCCCTATTATTGTTTTAAACACAAAGCAATTTCGAAGCGGCCACACTCCCGCAAACTATACATTGCCTTGATTGACCAGGCTGTTTCCTGCGCGGCCATTGTTTGCGTTTATCGGCAAAGAGTGACAGCTCGGTGACAGCTTCGAGGAATGCGCCGGTCTTTCCATGCTTCTCTGAAACATTAACTCATACCAGCGCTGTAATGTCCATCTTTCACTCCCTATTCAAGAGAAAAACATCTCGACTTCCCCCTGTTCCCGTCTCCAAAGGTACTTGTTGTGCAGAGAAGTAAATAAACGAATTTATTTTTGATTACTCACTACTTCCCATCCCTGAGGAGAGCGAATCGGCTTCAAAAAAGTGGCACCCTGGAAAGAAGGTTTCCTATTTTCCAGAAGGCACCGAGGCAAAGATCTCCATAGCCTTTCACGCTTCATCTGTCGAAGAGATCACTGTGCCTGCAGGAATTTATGTATCAGCGCTTTATCGGGACGAAAACTGGATTTACGTTCAAAGGAGGGACGGACAGAAGGGGTTCATCCCTGATCAATGTTGTCACCTCTATGTGAATGGCGTGCACACCGTTCCAGGTAAGACGAACATATATCTGTAAGGAAAGCAGGGTCTCCCCTATTTTCATTTTCAGGTTCTTAGGTTCAAATGACGTTTTTCCTTTCATTCGTTTTTCCATTTCTGACGACAGTTAATTGTCACACGTGCCACACTTCCTCGTCACAAAAGTGCAATTTCGGAAAACGACTCAAACGTTTGCTTACGGCTTTTTATAGAAGATCCATATATTT
>KN171687.1:18020-30250 GCA_000757755.1 Steinernema glaseri
AAAAAGCCAATGCTAATAGGGATTGATTTGCATCGCATTAGCTCACTTTAGCGACGCTTAGGCAGATTGGCATCGCCTTCTATTGATCGAATGCTTTGCCAAAGGCGATGCTAACATTTACCACGCCTGACAGTGACCCATCTTATCTTCCCAGTAATTTTCAATTTACAACAGCTACTATGAGTGACCAACCATCTGGTCATACATATATTAACTGAAAAGAATCGTCTAAAAGGCCCTCCAAAGTCGCAACAAGAACGTAAAATCTAAAAAGGGTTAGGTTGTCCATTTAAGACCTATTAATCGCTGCTTTAAATAGTTTCTCAGGAAAATCTGTCAACTCTGCACAGCAAACATCTAGAAGATTACTTCAACTCACACCGATCCTTTGTATGGAGATGTCCAACGGAATTAATCGAAGCATTAATAGAGAAGCACGCCAGGACCCCGCGATTATCCCATGATTGCTTTCCGCACAGTCATTGACTTCTGATCAATACAGAGCCTATTAGGCAAAGCATGGGAGCACGTAGGAGGCAGCGGCCTCTGATGGATCGCATTAATTCCGTCGCGAAGCCGTGCACAAAAAGGGACCCGGCGCCCTTGAGCATCCATTTCCGCCGTCATGGGGTGGTGCCTCCTGCTGTTCGCCTCGCTGGCATCGGCCCAGTTCTTCGATCTCCAGCAGAAGTACTCGTCCAAAGTGGCGCCTTGCGACGACTTCACCAAGTATGTGTGCGCCTCGGACGAGAACAAAGTGGACGCGCTCTTCAAGGTGCAGCACTGGGACGAGTTTGCCACCAAGATAAGGCCGCTGGTCTACGCCTACTCCGATCCAGGCATGGAGCGGATCAAGAAGGTGCGCTTTAGCACCACACTCTGACCCTCTAGGATCTTCTTTAGATTCTCTTCGCCCAGAAGGAGAACTACTATCTCAGCGAAATGGGGAAGAAGGTGGGCAGAAGTGCGGCGCAAAACATGCACCCCGACATCACGGTGGACTCCACGGAGTTCGGTAAATTCTAAGCCTCCTTGTCCAAAGATATCTCTCCGTTCAGGTCCTACAAAGACTGTCCGCGTCACCGTCGACGAGAGGTTGTCCGTGCGCCGACCCACTGAGGAATGCATCCTCAAGTACTGTCCCGCTTATATTCAGGGCATCGTGGTGGGATACAAGTCCGAGATCGACCTGAAGAGCCGCATTAATTCGAAGACGGTCGTCAACTACTCCAAGCAGATCAAGTTCCCCTCTGTTGAGGTTCCCGAGAAGGAGAAGGTACGGTCATAGGATGGGATCAACTTAATATGACAGATTTTAGGTCGAAATCTTCGACTACTTCTTCAACGAGAAATTCTCTGCCTACGCCAACGCCGTCACCGCAAAGCTCGCTGTGGAGCACAAGATCTACCTCTCAGAAGAGGGTCGGCGACGGGCGGAAACGATGAACCAGGAGATCAGAGCAGCAGTGGCCAAGAAGTTCAGGGTAGGCACAATGGGACCAACTGGGTTTCTCAGCTCTGATTCAGAGCCTCAAGTGGCTGTCCAATTCCGAGCAGATCGCCAAGCACGTGGAGAGTATCCGCGTGATCTATGGAATCGCACAGGAGTTCATCGAGCACCCCGAGTACATTGATGAGATGCTTGCGTTCTACGAGAATGAGGTGCAGAGGAACTTTGAACACGAGAAGCGGAACAAGTAGGTGGATCTTTCTGAGGCCTGTGAAGGCTCTTTTTTGGAACGTTATCACTCATTAGTAGAGATGGTAAATTCTCATAACCGCACTCCTTTTTCGTCCAACTTTTCTTTTACATCTTTTCAAATTGCTTTTGATTCATATTCATCTGCAGCAAATCTACTATTATGAAAGCAAAAATTAAGTAAATCAGAAGAAACATTGGACGAAAAACGAGTGAGGGTATGAGAATTTACCATCTCTACTCATTACGGCTCATTCTTTGACCTTTCTTACTTCTAGGGGATGTAAGGACCTCACATGTGAAATGGACGTGCTGAAGCAGGTGTACATCATGGCCGCCAAGCGCTACACAAACATCCACCCTGAGCGGGAGAACTTCTCGAACCTGATGATCCGTGAGACGTTCGAGCCCTTCAGCATGAACACCTTCGGAGGATACAATCCGAACCTTGGCGTGCTGGTGAGTACTTGACCCAGAGAGATCTTTCCTCGAGGAGCTGCCTCTCCATATTACTAGGTAGATGAGAACCTTCTTTACCCAGAGTCTCCTTCCAGACCATCCACCCTGAGACCATCCTCCTACTTAACAACCTCGCCCTGCCCGACGGACTCATCTACGGCACTGTGGGCACGATCATGGCGCACGAGCTGCACCACGCGATTGACTTCGGCCAGAACGGCGGCGTGATGGACATCTACCAGCAGGACCCTCGGGGCGAGCGGGCTCGCCAGTGCCTCTCTGACTTCTACGGCTCCTTCCCTATCGTCCAGGGAGGTCAGGTCATCTTCGAGAATGGCTCTATGAAGATCGACGAGGGCTTCGCCGATCTGGAAGGCTCACGCACAGTCCTCAAGATCCTCACCGACCGTCGCGCCTCCTTCGGACGCAAGAAGCGCGAGACGAGTGTAAGCAGCTTCAGCGACGTGGAGTGGTTCTTCTTCGGCTTGGCCAAGATCGCCTGTTTCCATCTCGGCGACGACAAGCAGGCCTTCGAGGCCAGCCGATTCGAGTACCATCCCCGCATGAACATCCGCTTCAACGCCGTCCTACTGCAGATGCCCGAGTTCTCGAAGTACTTCCGATGTCGCCCGGGAGACAACATGTTCCGTGTGGAGCGCCTTTGCGAGCCCTTCCCCTTGGACTGAGGTCACTGGGCCTACTTAAAGCGAATAAATAGCATCCAAGGCTCTTTCCCTGTCAGGAAAACCTTTAAAGCAAGTAGATGTACCTGCAAAGGGTTTTTTCTTGCAATACTTATGGGTCACTCTGTATTGGTAGTTGAGAATTGGTTGATCAATGAAGGAGCGCGTGTACTAATGAAGGAGCTGACGTTGTGAGATTACCTTTTGTTAATTTTGATTTGGTAACGTGGACCATCCATTTCAGGAGTATATTTTACACATTACTTCTAAAATTGCTCACCTATTTACTTAATACAAACATGGAGATCGCCAACTAGCTACACTTTGTGAATTTGAGCACCCAAAACCACTTGTCCAAATTTGATACAAACGCCATCCACTCTCGTCGGGCGATAGAGCTGTCGTTTGACGTTGACTTTGTTAGCAAGATGCTACAGTTAAATGACTCATCCCAAAACAATCAAACATTTCCACATAAAAGATACGGCGATGGTTGTTGCTCCTCGCAGATACGACCCCGAGACAATCTTTTTTCACCTTTTATGAGTTCTGCAGATGGGGAATTCCAAATACGGCGTGGCAGAGTAAATCTTGTGAAGAGTATCAGTGGATTACCTCTCGTCTAATAAGTGTATCATGGAAAACGGCTGCCAAAAATTGAACATTCCCCAATTGATTATATACCATACTCAGATAAGTGTATAAATCATAATCAGCTCTTTGACATCAACAATTTGACTACCTATCAGCTCAAAATAAGTGTGATACCTGGAGGTGTTACCCTTTAAGATCTCTTGCAACAACAAGTAGTCAAATCAGCCTTAAAACGTTGATAAAGAAGAATCTTTCAAATCAGAAGCCTTAAAAAAAGGAAAATTTAAAAATTCCAAGTTCCCAATGCAAGCTCAGAACTTACAAACGTCCATAAGCACCTGGAACTGCCCGCATTCCACGCCTTGTAGGCAAGCTTTCACCCTCCCTATTCAGCTCATCACTCTTGCCTGACCTCCTTATCAGCCTAATGCGATGTCGAATTCGGATTCGAGTGCACTGTCAACAAACCAACAAGCGATCCCTCTCGACTCGATCAATATTTACCCGCGTCATGCGCATTCCATGTTCCACGCGGCGCTGTTTGTTCACCGCCTAAGAGTTTCGGCGCTTCTTCTCCGCACGTCCGTTCCGGCGGCAGTCGATCGTCCGGATCGCCCGGAGCACGACGCCCTGACTCACCGTCGGCCTGCTTGGCGACACCTCCGGGCCGCCTTCGCCACTCCGGGCTCCTTCTTATCTCTCTCCCGCTGGCGACAGTTTTGTTTACGCCAGCTCGCGTACGGCCGCGGTTCACTCGCCGCTCGTACGCTCGACGGCCTTCGGCCCTTCCGGAAAGTTCCACTCCCGCCTTCTCGTCGGCGATCCTAAGTGGTTTCATTGTATCTATGGCCTTCTTGGACCTCCCTCCCTCCGGGAGAGAACTTCTTCTGAGCGTTTTCAGGCAAAGTCGCAAACCTGGGATGAAACATGGGGCGTAATTATACGACCATCTTGTGACGGGCGACGCTGATTCACCGCTTTATTGTCGCCTACTTCGGCTTTATTTGGTTCGCGAACAGTCGCGAGATTGTGGAGACGCGAGATAGGACGCCGTTGGGCCGGCTTCTCGAATATATTAGCGCCCCGTCGGGTGTTTTTTTTTTCGAAATGCACGCCCCATGTTTGAACAGTTCCAAGTTCGCGGCAGTTCTTTGTCTTGGAAGTCCAAACCGGAGCTGCCGTCAAAAAGTGATTCCAAGACAAAGGACATGACTTGTTTAGAGCCCCATGAGTCACTGTATTCCTCGGTAAAAGTATTGACTTTTCAAACATTCACGACGATGTTTAAGGTATTCTGACGTCCCACGATGTACGTCACAAGGGGCTTCTCCCAACGCTAGCCTCGGAGATTATTTTGTGCCGGAGAAATTCCATCGCTCCCAGCCGGTCCGCTCGCTCATCGATCGCGTGCTCCTGGAACCCTTGATAAGCGGGGTCGGGAAACAGCTTCGTTCATGTCGTCCACACGTGTCCCACCGCAAAAACATTTCTTCGGACGCTTCTACAGGGCGCGTTGAAGTTAAAAATTCGATCTGTTCCTAAATTTCGGGCCTGAGGTGCATAGCTTTCTTGTAGTAGAACCACATCCTCAAGTTGACGATAGACGGTGAGACAGACTTTGAGACAAATTTGAGACACAGACTTGAGACAACAAACAGTGAGTCAGACTAAATATAGACAGAGACGCCAACCTCAAAGATGCCCAGATTGCGGAGGAAAGCTTCATTTTGACTCTGTTTACTGTCCTGATGTTGAGAAGTCTTCGCTCAAACCCCATTTGGCGGTCGCAAACAAGCATCTCGGACGGTTCGACCTGACCGTTACTCCCTGTCCATTCTCCACATACATTTCAGTGCAGCCTTGTAAAATTTTAAAAGCCCAACGATTTTATAGTCCCATGTATCTCTCTGCTATTTCTCCGCTTTTTGGTTCTGGGCAGAGAGACCTCTGACTCGACGTATTTTCGGTCAGTGTGAGTCACTGTAGTGGAGCCGCCACCATGAAGATATTCACCCAACGACCGCTGATCACTTCAGGATCTTTCGAGACTGTTTTGTCCCTTCCGATCCACATGCATTCCATCGCTCCCAGCCATCGATCGCGCGCCCTTGGAACCTAGCTGATAAGCACAGGTCGACAAACAGCTTCATTTCACACGTCCGGGCGCCTTCCTCCAACCGTCTCCACCCCCGCCAATCCAATTAAGGTCCCGTCCCGAGCGGCCCTATCACCAGCGCCCTTTCGCAACCACTGCCTCTCCCTTTCCGGAATGACTCGGCGCACCGATGACGCGCCCGTGCTGATAGCCTACCGTACACAAAAAGCGGTCAATGTTTACTCTCGCGTCCCCCGCTTCGCACATGACGCTCCGAGAATCTCCGTTTCAGATGTGGGGTTTGCCTTTCCTGGTGACCCTCCTCGGGGTCTCTTTGATCCCGGTGCCTTGGACGACCGCCGAAGTCGTGCACGAGTACGGCCTCGGCAACGCGAACAGCTCCATCAGGTTCGAGCCGGTCGAGTGGCTGGTGAGCGGGACGAGCCCGAAGGATAAGCTGAATCACCACCTTCGCCTCTCGGTGATCCTGAAGACCCGCGATGTGAACGGACGAGTGCTGTCGGTGGACGCGGCGGAGTACGGCGAGAAGCTCTTCTCGGTGGGTGATTCAGGCCTTTGATTCAGACCAGAGCTGTGCTAAACTCAAAAATAAGATGTTAAAACTCAAAACTTTATATTTGTTCTATGGTATACATAATTTAAAATCGTCCAATCCGCTCGTCTCCAAACATTTCTCTGCTTTTCTTTCCAAAATCCCTCTTCCCGTCAGAAAGAAATTGAGTTTTGAGCCAAAAACTCAAAAGTCAGAACTCAAAAGTCGCACAGACCAGGCTCCACTTGTTGAAGTAGAAAGTGAGAGTTTGACAGATCAAAAATATCGTGTCGAGACCCAATTGTACCATCTGTGAACGCCCACACAGAAAGGACCTGGAAACGTGCTCGCTTGAGGCCGTTTCAAGGTTTGTTATTCCCATGTAGAGCTGGTAAATTCTTATACCTGCACTCGTTTGATTTACTTTATTTTTTTTCGTTCGTAATAGTAGATTTACTGGAGATGAACAGGAATCAAAAGAAATTTGAAAAGATGCAGAAGAAAAATTGGGCGAAAAACGAGTGTGGGTATGAGAATTTACCATCTCCATTCACATGTCCTAGCTCTATCCAGCACTGATTTCAGCTCACGGTGGACGTGAAAGGCGGAGAGTTCATCTTCGTCATCAGAAATGCCGCCGGCAAGGAGATCGGCAAGTCGGACGCGATCCTCGACGACCTGTCGGACAACGTCAAGAACGCCTTCTCCATCGACCTGAACCCGTTCGAGGGCACCTTCAGCATCGAGCACGACAAGTGGGACCTGCGCGGAGAACTCACCGAAGAGTTCGACATCCAGGGCGACCTGACGCTCAACGTCACCGTCGGCGCGGACGAGTACACGAAGGTCGACGCCATCACCGGCTGCGTCTTCATCGGCGACTTGGAGCTCGGCCGTGAGAAGATATCCCTGGTGGTCGTGGCCAAGATCTCGGGCATCATCGAGCAGGGATGCTTGAACCCGTGCCACAATGTGGACTGTGGCCACGGAACCTGCGTCCAAGTAGGCTTGAATCCGGTGTGCGACTGCTACGAGTTCGCGAGCGCTGGAGGGAGCTGCGAGATCGGTAAGTTCGGCTCTTGGCTACACTCACGCGTGCTTTTAAAACTTCTTCAGATGTGACTCCCGTCGCCTTCTCCGACGTGAACAGCCTCGCCGTGGACCCTCACCGCTTCGACGACCAGCCCCAGCGCATCGCCATCGACATCAAACCTTCGGCGAGCGAGGGCGTCGACATCGACGGAGTCATCTTCGTCGCCGACCTGGTCGAGACGGACACCAAGAAGGCGATCGGCGCGCTCAAGCTCTCGCTCGTACAGCACCGAGTCGATCTGAAGCTCGGCTCTCGAACACTCATTGAGTTCGACAATTTCCATCCGGTTCCTCAGTGAGTTTTCTTTGATTTCTCGTTTTCTCCTTGACACAGCTAGATTGTTCATAAGGCTGAAGCTTCTCCAAAGCCCAGTGCATAGGACTACACTAATGAATCACCTATTCCAGGTTCCAACGCTTCGTGGTCTTCATCTACTACGGCGACCGCACCGTCGAGCTGACCGTCAACGACAACATCAAGAAGGCGGCGTGGGGTCTACCTGATCTCCAAGGAAGTCTCGCCTTCAAGAACATCCGCTTCGGCCACCAGCCGGAGACTGGAGAAGTTGGCGTGGAGGGCTGCATCCGCGAGGTCTTCGTCGACTTCGAGAACATCCTCTACTCGCACGCTGAACAGCTGGCGGAGGCGGACGTCCAAGAGTGTGGAGCGGATTCCGTGGTAAGTAGGAGGTTCCATTACTCGTTAGCCTTCACTTAAGCTCCTTCAGAACTCCGACGAAGGTGGCCTCATCGAGGTGTACCCGAAGCCAGAGACGGAGCAAGGTCCTCCTTTGGAAGGAAATCAAGGGGAACCGGTGGCGCCGCCGAAGGAGGAGACGGAGTCGAAGTGCCTCCCCAGGGAGGAGACCTACTGCCGGAACTCGGTGAAGTGCATCAAGAAGGGCGACAATCCCCAGCCCATATGCGTCTGCAAGGAGAACTACTTCGGGACCTACTGCCAGTACTGTAAGTGCAGGCCAAGGATTGAAGTCAAATGTGTAGTCGAACCCTATCTAACCCTTTCTGTTTCAGCCTACTGGCCTCGGAACTGCCATGACGCACTCTTCTTCGGTGAGAAGGAGAAGGGCGTCTACAAGCTGGACGTGGACGGCTCCGGGCCCCTCGAGATGGTGTATGCCACATGTAGCGACGGCAACACCACCGTAACCCACAACATGCCGCCGGGCTACCCGATCCGTCAACCCAGCGAGAACTACAACAAGTTCTTCCCGATCAGCTACAAGACGTTCGTCGAGAAGAAGGCGCTCCAGATGCTCGTGCAGCGTTCGCTTCACTGCGAACAGACCGCCCAGTACGAGTGCCACCGCGCGCCCCTCAAGTAGGTCCCCACCCAGTTAGAAGGGCTAACCGTGTCGAGCTTCAGCTTTGCCTTTAATGCGACGTGGTTCACTTCGGTCGCCTCCGAGGACTCGATTCGCCAGATGGGAGCGGAGAAGAACACGTGTGCCTGCCAGGCGAGCCATAACTGCCTCAACAAAAGTAGGAAGTGTGTCAAGACCCCGCTAACCATATCTTCTTCAGTGAATTGCAACTGCGACAACGAGGAGATTCCCGGCCTTTTCGACCAAGGAGTCTTCCGAGATGAGCACGCCGGCGTCGACAACATCTACGTCCTCAAGAACCATGAGGAGTCGAGCGGAACCGGCAAACTGACCCTTGGCCCTCTCAAGTGCTGGGGCGAGAAGGGCCACTCCTTGCGGCACACGCTCACCCTCAAGAACGAGGCGGCGAGCGCGGAGACGATCACCTGGGAGGGCGAGAAGCTGGAGTTCGAGTTCCGCACTAACCAGGAGAACATCGCCAGCTTGCTAACAGCGCACAAAGGCTCCACGTGGTTGCGCATCCAGCTTAAGGAAGGCCGCAAGCTCGAGCTTAGAACGTCGGCCGACGTCAAGATGCCCAACTCAACGGAGATCCTCTCACAGTCACGCCTCAACGACCTCCGCTGGCATCGCGTTGTCGTCGAGATGGTTCTGGACGAGCTGCGCTTCTCCGTGGACAAGATCAACTCGCTCATGATGCTTGAGTCGGCCAAGGACGCCTCCGACGTGCTCAACGGGGCGATCCTCCGCTTCGGAAACTCTTCTGCAGTGCTTGGGTAGGTGGAGAGGAGACTTCAAGTTCTAGGTCTCTATTTCAGGGACCCGACCGCCACTGGATTCATCGGATGCATCCGCAACGTGTGGAGTGAGAAGCAGCTCGCCAGCTTCGACAAGGCAGTAGTCAAAGGTACTACCCAATGAATGAGAGTTGTATAGGCCCCAACTTTCGTTGGTGAAAAGCTTCGAAACAATTCCATCTATTTTGACTCACCTACTTCTTGCAGACGCCTACGCCCTTGGCTGCCCCGACCTGTGCGCCAACAACATGTGCATGCAGGAGGCACGCTGCATCGAACACTTCGACACCGGAAGGACCACCTGTGAGTGCAAGAACCGCTTCATCCACAGCGGAGAACGCTGCGAGAAGAGTAGGAAAAGTCGTCCCGAACATCGCACCATCCACTCCACTTTAGATATCAACAAGGACACGGAAGTGAGCTTCCACGACAAGGAGGACGGATTCCTGAAGTTCCGCGGGGACGACCTCTCCTCGAACCCGATCACCTCGAACATCATCTTCAGCTTCCGCACTGACCAGAAGGCGGCGCTTCTCGTCTACGCGCACGACCAGTACAACAACTTCGTCCAAGTGCATCTGGCCGACGAATACAGGATCGTCCTTTCGCTCAACAATGACAGCAGCATCCTCCAGTGTACGGTGCACTCCGAACTCGGGAAAGGTACAGTGATCTTCTTAAGATCTCTCTTACTCTCGCCTTTTCAGAGTTCAGCGACATGCGATGGCTCCAAGTAGTCGTCGAGACGAACGACCAGCGGACCACCCTGGCCGTGAACGACGAACTCTGCTCCATCGAAGGTCCTCGGCACCTTTCCCAATCTCAGATCGCCGACTACAAGAATCTGGACGAAGATGTGGTCCTGCCCCCGATGCCTGCGGGTCCGGTCAACCTGCAGCCCTTCCATGTGCTCTTCGTGGGCGGTGTTCCGGCCATCCAGCGCCGCGGAGTCAGCTTCGACAAGCGCCGGCGCCACACCTCCATCCTACAGGACCGTCGCATCTTGAGGCACGTGAAACTCGGCGTCTACTACGTCTCTCGGCTTCCGATCATCCTCGGATGCATGCGAGGCTTCCAACTGGACAGCCAGCTGATCGACCTGCGCTACGGAGGCATCCGACCCACTGACGTGGATTCCATCAGGATCGGATGTCACAACGACTGTGACAGCATCAAGTGCCACAACAGCGGACATTGCACGGTTCAGTGGCAGAACTACGATCCGAAGAGGAAGGAGCTCACCACGTGTGATTGCAGCAAGACGTCTTACTATGGAAGCAGCTGCCTTAAAGGTAAGACGCTCTCTTGGTGGAAGGGGACTAAGATGAGGGAAGAGAAGACTTTTTATTGGACTTCTCCTTCTAACATCACCTTTCCAGATACTGGCGTCACCTTCCGCGGCGACACAGCTCTCCGATTCGATATGCACGACATCTCAAAGAGATTCTTCCTCAAGGAGAGCTTCGAGCAGACGTTCCAGTTCTCCTTCGCGCCTGTGCCTAAGCCCAAGAAGGCGATCACGTTGGCTGTCATCAACTTCGTCGACGACAGGTCAGTTCACCCAGCCTTCTTCGTGTCCCAATGTCCGTTTCCAGCACGCTGAAAGTCGTGCTCCACAAGAATGGCTCCGTGAACGTCGTCGTGACCAACATCACTGGCGGCCCTCCAGAGATCAAGACGTTCGCCGGGAACTTCTCGGACGGATACCGCCACTTCTTCCAGTCGTCCTTCGCTACTACGGAGCCCACCGAGATCTTCGTCGACTCAGAGATGAAGCATCTGGACCGCCGCGCCAAGAACCTACACCTTTCGGACGCCATTTCGTTCGACTTCGGACCCGTAGAGAACGGCCTCGGCTACGAAGGATGCATGTCCAGTAAGTTGCCATACCTAACGAAGCCCTGACAAGAAATACCTCCTTCAGATATCGACATCGACTTCCAAAAGGACGAGAAGCTCCACTTCAAGCCTCTCATCTACTACAACGACGAAGGCAGCGAATATCACGCCAGCACCTTCCACCTCCCCGCGGAGAATCCGTCCCTCGAGAAGCGCCGGGACAAGGCGTGCCCCGGCTTCCGGATTCCTGGAATCCTGCCCACGCAGCAACGGAACGTTCAGTTCCCGGAGACGCATCCCGCGCCCTTCGGGCCCAAGAAGTACTTCTTGCCGGTCGACGCGACCACCTCGATGCCCAGCAAGCAGGACGACGGCTTCCCCTGGCTACTCCTTCTCATCATCCTCGGCCTGCTCCTTCTCCTGATCCTTATCGTCGTGATCATTGTGTGCTGCTGTCGTTGCTGCAAGAAGAAGAAGAAGCCAGACCGTAAGCTACCGTATTCAAGTGACCGTTTCCTTACATGTAAATTTAGAACTTCCGAATGAGAATGGCGAACACATCCCGCTGAATCCACTGGACAAGAATGGCGGAGACTTGCTTCAGAACAACTTCGACGTCCCCGATCCGGTTACCGTAGTCCCTCGTCCTCAGAACCAGTCTCCGCCTATGGAGATGATCGACCAGGACGACGACTCCGACCTCAGCCTGGCGCACTACGCCGAAGAGCGCACGGGCCTCGACGACCTCAACGAGTTCCCGCGGAACTCTCCGAAGCGCTACCACTCGTTCCGCAAGAACATCGACGCGCCTCCTGGGAGCCCGTTGAACCGTTCTGGGAACTCGCCGACGCCCAAGAAGCTCGTCGCTGCCCCAACGCCAATGATCTGAGCCATCTCACTATTGATCTGAACTTGTTTTTTATTTTCCCATGGTATGCAAAGTTATAAATTGTTTCTCATTCTAACACCTATGTTCAGAGCCATCATCGGTCCAATCCATGGGTGACCTATAGTCCAAGTACACGTACACAGAGATTGGGGTTATAAATTATTTATTTCGCGGCAATAGAATAGCA
>KN171687.1:39673-64662 GCA_000757755.1 Steinernema glaseri
GACTGTGAACTTGTTGTTCGAGTGTGAAGTTAGTGTGAAGCACCTCACACTTTCATGAATACCAACATCCACCTCACAGTCGACTGTGAGGGCTGTGAAGCAACCTCACACCTTTGTGAATACGGCCATCGGAGTCATGTTGAAGCATCACTTTGCTGTGATTCGGGCATAGCATCGGTTCCCGTTCCGGGTACCGATGTTACCGCTTAAGCATCGCTTTTTGCCTCTTCTGTGGAAAGAGGAGAAGCGTTTGTGCTTGGGAAACTTACAAAATCCTTTAGCGTAGACTATTTTCACGCTAGTAGAGCTAATACAAACCCAAAACAAAAAGCTTACGACACCTGGGATTCCCAAGCCGTCTCCGATCCAAGTACTGACCAGGCCCGACGCTGCTTGACTTGCGAGATCTGACGAGTTCGCGTATATTCAGCGTGGTATGATCGTAAGCGATTGGTGGACGTTCTGACTCAGCGTGGTATGATCGTAAGCGATGGCAGTGGTGATGGATAGCCTACTTATACCAACTGCTCATCTCATTAACAAAATACTCCTGCTTCAAGATGGAATTTCCGTAAAGTTGCTTCTAGGTACAGAAATTGTGCTCAAACGTGTAATGAAGTAGGCCTGCTCGTGCTTAATAGCCCGTGTAGTTATAGTTCGTGCTTAATAGAAACTTTCTAAAATCTAAAGTCTCCACAAATCTGTTTCTAGGGTGTTCATTGAACACTGTTTCCTAGGAACCACTTGGAGTAGTAGAATAAAGTAATTTATTCATTTAAAACGTTAATTCTTAGCCGTACATCTTCGTGTTGATTCGTGCCATCGACAGGGGAGTAGCCGTGGCGACGGTGACCGTCTTCTCGTTGCAGAAGATCAAGTGGCGCACGAGGGGTACTCCTCTCATCGCCAGACGCAGCTCCGAGTGCTTCCAGCCGTAGATGAAGACGTTTCCGGTCGCGTTCAGGCCACTTCCAAGGCCCGTGACCAGCGAGGTGACACTCACCCAGAGGGGAGTCACTCCCGTGATGTTGACCACAAGGATGGAGAGGTTGGGGATGCAATAGAGGAAGAAGTAGGAGATGAGGATCGCAGTGATTGTCACGGCAATGGTGCGCTGTGCAGCCGTATTTCCGATGGAAGTGGTGCCGCGCCGGCTGAAGATGAAGTAGATGGCGATGTACAGTACTGAAATTGAAGAAAATAGTCCAAATAAATATCCATAATTTGAAAAAGTCCCTAAAGTTCGGCTCTACTATCCCTCTACTATCTTGTGCAGACTGTGCTCACCACTACGTAGGAGGAAACGGTGGTGAGAATTCAATTTTAAGCTTCCTTTCCGAGAACCCCTGCAAGCCGTGGGAAAGCCAAAGAATAGGCCCCCGGAGTCCAAAGGTATACTTTAGGCCAAACGTAAGCGTTCCCAAGTTTGTGCTCGGATGGACAATGACTCACCGAAGATGAATATCGTCAAAACGGACGAGAAGAACACCCAGTAGGAGGTGAACCACGAAAGCGCGGCGAGACCAATGGAACAGACTGGGATCGGACCAGGAGTCAGAAGGCCGAAATAGGGAAGCGAGGTGCCGAGGAGGGAGTAGCAGCAACATACCAAGAACCTGGCCATCCCGAAGGAGATGGTTTCCTGAAGAAGGGAGAAGGATAAGGTAAGAGGAAACCGTTCATGGAATCTACCGTTCTCCGGTACAGGATGGGGAAACGGATGCTGAAGAACCGATCCACGGCGATGGCCAGCATCGTCGTTTGGCTCAGGTGGATGCCAAGGATGGTCGGCGAGCCGAGGAGGATGCATGGCAGTTTGGAGAACAACTTCTGCTCGTTTGCGCCAAAAACGATCGCGGAGATGCCTCGAGTGCCAGTGCCGATCCCTGGAAGACATATTTAGAGCTATGAGCAGAAGATCTGCCGAGTTTTCAAGCACTTAAGAAGGAGTCGGCGCTGCACTATACACTGATTAACTATACACAAAATACATCCAAAAACATCTAGATCGCTTGATCTTTGCTTATAGCCTCTTTTTACTTGCCCTTCTGTTTTCAAAGGAAGCATAAACCTACGAAAGTCAGGGTCATTGTACCTGTTGTCACAAAACTAACGCCCCTTCACGAGCAATTCTTCGAAGCGATAGCTAAATACACGTAGTTTGGCTATAAAACGCAATCCAATTAACCAACGAGTCACCAAAAAGTCACCGAATTCCAACGATCTCAGAAACCATTTGATCTTCTGAGTTTTCCATCACAGAAGCATGTGGTTCAGCAGAATCCTTTTCTAGGCTTATGACAGCCAATTCGGCCATAAATGAACAAGACAAAACGTGTCAACTGTGACTATTAACGTTTCCTTTATTCGGTTCTCTTTTGGTTCTTCGGTTATGAGCAGTCGAAGAAATAATAAGTCAGATCGACAGTCATCTGAAGTTCTATGAAAACACAGCTACGGGGCCTACTCAGAGCAGTTTTCCCTTAATGAAAGACGGAAGAATTGTTAGCCATCAGGTCTTAAATTTTCAGAATCTTGGTAAAGCAGACATTAATGGAACAGTGACTTTGTTATCAGTCGTGTTTAATAGATAATCTAATAGAGAAGTCCATCTTGAGGAAGTAGGGGCTAATGTATCGCACTCCGGACAGAAAACTCACCAATGATAACATCGGCAAAAGCCAGCTGTGCCAAAAGAACATTGGCCCCGGTTCTTCGGAGGCTCCGGTTCTTGGCTACGACCACGAGGATGAGGCCATTTCCGACGACGGCCACGAAGGCGATGATGAGGCGAACGACGGAGGAGACAATGTGTCCGTCAGCGTTGGCCATTCAAGTGGATTCTGAGGGGGCAAAGTCTTTGGCCAGGCTGCAGCAACCTGTTGTGGGAACGTGAGCGTAAATGGGGGAAGGGGCGCGGCTATAGCGAATGGTTTGGTGCCAATTGGATTAAACTGGGCAATTAAGCCACGGACACGTGCATTTGGTCAGTGGGCAACTGAGGTGGCAAAGCTCAAAATACGTGTCTTCTGAGGCTAAATAACAATCAAGTTAAGCCAACAAGGAAGCTGTCGAAGAACTTGAGGCGGTCTTTGGCAGCTTGTCCGTGGACTTCGGCCTCCAAACTACAACAATAGGCCTGGGCAATTCCTACATCGTTGTAGAGACGAGTTCCCACGATTTGCGAAGGTCCCGTGGTCAGTTGGTCACAGAGGAACACTTGATCGCCGGAGAATCTGGGGACATGGGCAATAATTGAGACAAACAAGCTACAATGTTGCTACACAGAATCCGATGGGACTAGCCTCTTGATTAAAGGGTTTTCAAGATTTATCTTGTCAGTCCAAGCCGTGTCAACTCCGAAAATTGGATCACAGGACGCTAATTTAATACCCTTTTTATATCTCAGATTTCGAACACGGATTTCAACGTTTCCTATATTTGATTATCGCGGCATAGTCCATGATGCCACAGTGGCTCTAGTATAAGATTATATCTTGTGTAATCTGGCGCTAACAAGTACTTTGGTACATACCAATTCTCGACTTCTTCCTTACACCTGGAGCACAAATTATATGTATACTTTGCTTTGCAATTAGTGAACTTTCGAGAAGCCTTTCGAGGAGAGGACCACTGAGCAAACTAATCAAACAGAGTCAATTCTCTGTCCCGTAAATTGATTGTCACATTCGCGGTGCCCATTATATTATTGTCGAGCATTTTTTACGGCCTTTAAGGCCTGAAACTCTGTTTCAATCATCTTTCAATGCTAGTACTTGATAAAAAAGGTTCTTCAAAGTCTCTTCTTTCTCTGAGTAGAGACTTACCGAGGCGCCCCTGGAAAACAACCCTAGAACCTTAAAACAATTTCATTGTTGCCTAAAAAATTGAGTTGTTTTTTAAATTAAACTCGACGTCTTCAGATCCACAAGATGTGCTTGGGAAGTAGGTGAGAAGATGAACTTTAATTGGAGGTCCCGACACGAAGTGTCCCTGTGGCAAGCGGCGGTCTCATTGACACTTTCACTTCCTTGTTGCAGAGGAGAGACTTTCAGACAAATGCACAGACGAGACACGACGATGTGTCTGTCTGGAAAACACCAACCTGCTCCACCCTGGAGCAGTCTGCATTGGATTTGCAGCAGCCGATCGGTCCGATCCACTTTTGTTTGCTCGACAGAAGAAAATCGGTTTGAGCGAATATGTCGAACCGTCGTAAGTGCGCTTTCTCCCGTCCTTGAACCTTCTTCACTATGTTTTAGCTGCCGATGAAAGTTCGAAGGCGTTGATATCCCCCTCGCGGAAGGAGTCCAGCAGCAGTGGGAAGAGCGCACACCGGCGCCGGAACAAGAAGGCGAACAAGTCGCCGGACGCGACCGTCGAAAACGTCACGTACAACGTGGACTCGGAGTCGGAGGACGAAGGCTCTGACAGGCGGAGGACTCTCCCTCCCGTGGACCCACTCGTCCTTTCCTGGGAGCACCTTATCGTCCGAACGGACGCGGACCGACTTCTCCTAAACGATATCTCCGGGATCGCGCAGCCCGGCCAGCTGCTGGCGTTGATGGGAGCCAGGTGAGTCTCCTGGAGTAATCGGTTTGCGAGTAGGTAGATTCCTTTTAGTGGCGCCGGAAAAACGACTCTTCTGAATACGCTCCTCCAGCGGAACCTCCGAGGCCTGAAGGTGACTGGCGAGATTCTGGTCAACGGAAGAGAGGTCGGTCGCGGCATCACGACCATCTCCTCCTACGTACAGCAGGAGGACCTGTTCGTGGGAACGCTCACCGTCAGCGAGCATCTAAACATCCAGGCTCACCTCCGTCTGCCTCCTGGAATGAGCTCTGAGGAGAAGCGTGAGCGAGTGGAACAGGTACCTTGAGAATCATGATGGTTTTGAGGAAAATTTTAAGGTTATCGACGAGATGGGGCTTCGAAAGAGTGTCGGATCGAGAATTGGAGTAGCCGGAGTGAAGAAGGGCATCTCGGGAGGCGAGGCAAAGCGGCTTTCCTTCGCCAGTGAGATCCTCACGAACCCGGCGATTCTGTTCTGTGATGAGCCGACGACCGGACTCGACTCCTTTATGGCTCGTTCCGTGGTCAAGGTAGATTACTTTTTGTAGGAAGTTTGTTTATTTCGTCCCTCTTAGACCCTTACCCGATTGGCTTCTGAAGGCAACAAGACGATCGTCTGCACCATCCACCAACCTGCTTCTGAGGTGTTTGAGCTCTTCGACCGAGTGTTGTTTCTAGCGGCCGGAAAGCCCGCCTTCCTCGGCTCCCCGGACGAAGCGATCTACTTCTTCGGCGACTGTGGACTCGTGCTTCCTGAGCACTGTAACCCAGCCGACCTCTACATCGACCAGCTGGCAATGGTGCCCGGCGAAGAGGAGGAGTGCACCCAGCGAATCGACCGAATAACTGCTCTCGTAAGTCCACATTTTTTCACTAAAATGAGGGAGATCATAGTTAAAGATCTAAAAGAGAAGTATCCACATTCATGCTTACAAATTCGTCTTTTTTTCAGTACGAGAAAAGTTGCTACAACCAACGGATGCAGTATGAGTCAACGAAGATCTTCACCATCGACACGCCGCTGGAGCCGCGCGAGTGCGCCTCGCTGACTACGATCACGTATAACCTGTTCAAGCGCAGTCTGCTGGACACCTTCCGGAATCCATCGCTGGCCCGCGCCAAGATCGTGCAGAAGGTGATGATGGGCATCTTCCTCGGACTGCTCTACTGGCAAACGGACATGGACCAAGAGGGTCTCATCAACCTGAAGGGCGCTCTGTTCTACTACATCTCCGAGCTCACTTACACCACCGTCTTCGGCATCCAGACGTTCATGCCAGCCGACTTCCCGCTTGTCGTCCGGGAGTACCACGACGGGATATACCCCGTCGCCTCGTACTATTTGTCCAAGGTAGGAAACTGGAGAGGGTATAACGGTGGTCGATTCCGCGAGTTCAGGTGGTCGCCTACTTGCCCCTCTTCACTCTCGATGGATTCATGATGGTCGGCGCAAGCTACTTCATGATCGGACTCAACGCAAACGCACTCGTCTTCCTCCGTACGATTCTGATCTGCATGTTGGTAGAGTGGTCCGCCGCCAGTGTGGGTATCATGATCTCCGCGGTAAGGGCCTTCCTTTGGACCAGAAATAAGAAGGACCGGACTCATTTCTCGTTGGAAATGCTCAGAACATCCACTTCTGGTGCTTCCAGCAGATTTAAGGAACCTCCTGTTTCTGTGGCATCCCCTTACCTCCTTCTACATGCGGGTTTCAGATTGCGCCTTCATATTCGATTGCCGTCTCGGTGTCGGGCCCTCTGCTCACAATCTTCTCGCTCACCGGCGGTCTCTACACTAACGTTAACGAGATGCCACCTTACGTGAGTTGGGTACAGTATCTAAGCTGGTAAGCGCCACCCTACCCCTTCACTCTGACATCGTCTTCCAGGTTCCGCTTCGGCTACGAGTCTCTGATCGTCAACCAGTTCGAGAACTACCCTAACATTTCATGCGCCGTTCGTATGAACCCTCCTGTTGGGCAAAACATCACCTTTGCTCCGAAATGCGAGGGCAGTGGCGAGGAAGTCATCTCGAACCTGGAGTTCAACTCTATCAACCTCACCTTCAACATGGTCATCATGTTCCTCTACGTGATCGCCGCCAACTTGATTGGATACGTCGGACTGGTGCGCCGTGTTATGCTCGCCCGTTAAAAAGGCTGACGCGTGGAAATCAGCCTACCACTTTCTTCAGTGTTTTTAAGGACCGCTAATAAGAAAAGCTTCTTTATTTCGAGATAAACCTGTTGGTGCTCATAGAAATCCGCATAACGCATCGAAGAAAACCAGTCTAGCAAAACCACTTATATACACACATGTACTAGTATGTCACTCGACGATGGAGCTGGACATGGAGCGTCCTGTGTGGCGTTTGAAGCGCTGGCCGCAGGGTCGGAAGGCGAGCGTAACCATGTCAGCCGAAATCGAGGAGGGAATGCCGGCGCGCATCGCCTAAAGGTACTAGAGAATCTGCCGGTCTCCTCTCCCTCGCCCTCTTACGGCGTCGAACGGCGGCCGGATGACGACGTAGGACATGTACCCGTTGGGACAGCCGAAAGCGCGCTTGTCTCTGAGAAAAGAGGGCAATTAGATCGGAAGGAGGGGAGGGGCACAACCTGAAATAGCGCCAGCACGCGAAAACGATGCTAATCAGCCAGATCTGCACGGCGAGGATTACGGTAAACGTGCCGACAAGCATCCAATTCGTGAAATCTTTGGATTCTGATTGGAATACTGCAGAATCCACGGACGACGCACCTATACTGCCCACCGTGGAAACGGGAGGCGGGTCGTCGACCATGTGCCGACCCTGGTCCTCTATGAAATCTACTACAGTATCACCGTCGCCGAACAAGGAGATGTAGATGAAGGTGACCAGGAAGACGGCTCCCGCGGCAAGGCCCACCGTCTAGAAGGAAGTCGGAATGAGGAGCAAAAGGGGATAGGGCACCTGGAGGACTAGGTACGGTAACAAGAAGGCTGCCTGCTCCTTGCAGAGGGCGTAGATGACGGAGCCGGCGATGGCGACGCCCACGAGAAGCTGGAAGGTGGCAGCTAGGACACTTCCGCCGGATCCCTCCACTGGGAGCCAGTAGAGCGTGAGGCAGAGGTGCCAGAGTTCCAGGCATACGGTAAGGGAGAGCATTCCGGCGATGACGCGGACTCCCGTCTAGAAGGGTATACTGTAGAGGAGCTTAAGGGGGTCAGAAAAGTCGCTTTTTAAGCTGTATTCTCTAAGACCCATTTACCCAAAACGAACCGTGGAGTGGCTGTGGTTGCAGCAGCATCTGTAGCGCCGGTCGTTCGGGTCGAAGGTCTCGTCACAGAGCGGAAGGTCGTCCAAGCTGAGTTCGCTGTTGGAGGACGGCAAGAAACGGCGGCTCTCCATGGCCGAATGAGCGTCGCCAGCGCCGCTTCACGCGTCTCCCGGCCTAAGTGGCCCAATCTTCTGGGATTCTGTGCACTTTGATCCGACCGGAGGCGTTCCCCGAGCAATTAGTCACTACCTAACGCGACGCATAAGCAAATAAGTTTTATTAGAGGACAAGTTCCGTCGAGGATACATGGGGAGTATGAACATGGGTGGGCGGGTATGCACAGGTCCCGGCACGCGCCGGAGGGGTCGATGAAAGGCTCGGTTAAGTGGAAAGAGGAATATCGTACGTAAGAAGAATGTACAGTCGACGTGCTATGGGTCGAGATCGAAGGCCACCGGTTGGCGTCGTTTGCGACGATTGCTGCTTTGCTGAAATGGAAGGGTCAAGAGCTGTGGGGGTAGAGGCGCTACCGTAGTGTTGTCGCCGGTTGAGGAGTCGGAGACGATCACGGAGGCGCGTCTCGGGATCTTCTTCGATGCGTCTTGGAGACATGCGGTTGCGTGTTCTAGCTGGAAGAAGAGAGCGTTAGGTCCAATTATGTGGATACGGTATCCAAGGTAATGACAGCAAATAGGAGACTTGAACAAAATCTTAAACGGCGAAAGCTTCTTCAAGCAAGCTGTGACCATTATGAGCCCTTAACTTGTGATCTTTTCAATAATAAAAGATTGAAATTCCAACCCTACGTATACCGTACCTTGTCTAGAATCGCCTCCTGATCCTCCTGCGAGTACCGATCGTCGGGGCCTATGGCGTCGAAGAGCTTGAGCAGCGCCGCGATCACCGGGATGCTCTGGTGAATCTCGGTGTAGAAGGAGACCGGCTCCGGCTGCTCTTGACTCGGCGGAGGCGCCTCCACCGTCTCCTTCTGGAGCGCAGAGGTGGAGGGCGTCGGCTCCGTGGCCTTCTCCACCTCCTCCTCCTTCTTGACGTCGGGCGTGGCAGAGGTGGTCAGGCTCGTTGGATTCTGCGCCTCAAGGGTCTCCCGGAGCGCGTCATTGCCGATGGAACTCCTCAGCGTGTCCATGTCCAGATTTCCGTTGAGACCCATGGCGGTGGCGATGTTTGCGAGGTCCTTGAGACCAAAGGACAGTTTATTATCGTCGGCGTCGTCGCCTCCGTCGGGATCGGCAGCGAAGATCTCCTCCTCCTCTTCGTCCTCGAGTAGCGCTTCCTCTTGGGTGGGGTTCTCCGCTCCAGAAGGCACCTCGACAATGCCGCCTTCGGGCACGGGGACGTCGAACACCGACGGACTCACCTCGTGCCCGTAGTGGGAGAGTTGCGCGGAGACCATTACGTATCTGAAACGGGGATAGGTTAAGATCACCAAGGAGTAACGCTAAAAGAATCCCTCAAACCCAAATTATTATCCACGACAGTTCCGAAACACCTTCTTCCCTTGCGTGTTTTCCATCGTTTTTGCGCCAAGGCAGAAGTAGTAAAATTCCCACTGTCGCGAAGGGTTCGGCACTCAAAACAACATGTCCCTCTCACGTGACTTGCGAGATAATGTTTGGTTATCGACCTGAGATCCCCTAACATAAGTATTATTTCGTAACAACCAGCTACCGTCCCGCACTTCTGATGCTTAGGGAACGTCTCTGAACACCAATTTCCGACTTCTATTAAGTAACTTCTATTCCCGTCTACTTCTATGGTTTCCTACCGTAACCCGTCTTAAACTTCTCCGAGCACCACTCTCCACATAGGTCCCCTAAGTTTGCCCAGCGTATCTTATCTCATCCCCCGAGGCACTTCTCCCCTTCCCCTCAGGTCCCTGGCACAGGGTTCCCCGGACACGTGACTCACCCGTCGTCTCTCTGGCAGACGCTGATGTGCGCGGGGCAGATGATATCCAGCTTGGTGGTGTGTTTCTTCTCGCTGACCGGCTTCTTCTTGCCCTTACGCGACTTGCTGCACTGGAGCACGTAGCTGGTCTTGCGGCCGTGCCAGCACACGAAGGAGACGTTGCTCCGGCCGTTGAGATCGTCGAGCCAGCGCTGGAACTCCTCGCGGTGCGGGAACGTCAGCTCGATGCGCTTGCAGTGGAACGCATGGTCGCGCTCCATATGCACGCTGAGCTTCCGCGTCCGCGAGAACTTCCCCGAGCAGCCTTCGAACGGGCAACAGATGTTCTGAAACGGGGCACGTGAGCGGAGCCTCCCGCGGCGGCACTTACCATGGCGTCGTCGTCGGCTCAGCCACTCGTGAGCATCGTCCGATTCCTGCGTGGACAAACAAAGCACCTACAAGAAACGGACGCGGTCAGAACGCCGCGGGGACGCCGGGAGACGCGCGGGAACGCGATAAATTGGAATAAACGTAATTAGTTGATTTTGCCGCCAGCGGCAGTTTGTCGTCGTTTGACGAGCAGCTGATCACCGAGCGCCTTGGCTCCCTGCCAGCAAGCTCCAAGTAGGACCGCGTTTTTTCGAACATCCACTGGCCGAGAGCCAGCAATCGCAGCTGCTGAGGTCCCGGCACGACGGACGTGATCCAGGACGGATGCACTGTCAGTCTCTTGCGTCAGGAGCCGACCGACCGCTTGCTTGAGGTGTTCACGTTTGATCGTCGATTGGAGACGTTTTGTTAGACTTGGGACGTCTCTTTGCTGCAGCTGCGAAGTTCAGACGTGTCTAGGTCGTTTTGTAGACTGTCTAGCAAGTTTAAAGGCTGCGTTAGCTGGTTTTCAGTGATTTTTAATCGGTTTTTGTATTTGAGGAACGTGCGAAATTGAAAGTTTTCCAATGCTCCAAAATGATGACGTTAATGAGGAAATTAATTGTTGTTTTAAGTCGCGTCGCTTGTTTTTGCCTTCCAACGCGCTTCTAACTTCCATAAATACTTCCGTGGGAATTGCCCTTCTATATAATGCCAGAGTCTTCAGTTTTTTAGCGTCTAAACGTCGAAAATTAACCATCATCCAAGGCCCTGAAAAAATGAGCAGGACAATTTACAATTTTAAGTCCGTTGACATTGGATATGTCCTTAGTTCTTGCTACAGTTCCTTGAACGCTTCCGTTTCTGCTCTTCTTCGGTCCCTTTTTTGAAGAGAAGCTGGAAAACGTCACCATATTTCATACGTGCCTGTATCGTCCCGAAAGACGTTTGGTTTCAACTGTCATTAACGAGATTTATCATTCCAGGACTATGAACTTCTTCGGATCGTCGCCGGCTCCCTCGTCGTCCGACGATTCGTTTTCGTCGTCGTCGTTCGACAGTGGTAGCAGTTTCGACAGCTCAATGGACTCCGGTGCCAGCTCGCAGGTGCCAGCCGCCCCAGTCCTCTCCCTTGATCAACTGAAGCACGCCAATATGCCGATCGGGATGAGCATGTCCCCTTATCTGCAGGTTAGCGTCTCTGTTGAAGACCCTTTTCACCCTGTTGATCCTTTAGATTGATCCTTCTGTCTTCCGCACTGCGCAGCCGCAGTACGTGACACCCGATGGCGGAGAGCACGGACGCACCGGAATGTTCGAGTTCGTCCTAGGACACATCGGATGTGCCGTCGGAGCCGGATTCTTCACTGGATGCACGCGAGGATTCTTATCTGAATTGACAAACCCTGAGACAAGACAACTGGTTCGTACTTGATCTGGAGATAAGACTTTAATCCTCCCCTTCAGGGAGGAAAGCCGTGGATGACCCGTATGGTAAACGCGACAATGAAGCACGGCAGCAGCTACGCACAGATCAGTGGATCCGCCGTCGTACTATTCTCGATCTTCCAAATCGGACTGAAGCAACTCCGCGCCGACGACGACCTCAACTCTCTCGCCGCCGGAGCCATCACTGGCGCCATCTACCGTAGCCCGTACGGAGCACGAGCCAGCGCAGTTGGCGCCGCCGCTGGAACCCTCCTCGCCACCGCGTGGGTCGTAGGACATCCGGACAGCCGACAGCGTGTGAGCCAAATGATGGGACTGCAGTGAACATGATTGATCTGTTAACGTTGAGTCCTTCCCTTATAGTTGACAGAAGTGAATTGTTAGAGATTTTCATTGTTACGAGAACACCATAAAGAGAAAACAAAACCATCTTTTATACTAACAATAATATAAGTAATCGCTAGCTGTAAATGTGTTAATATAGATTAGTAGCGTCGTCCTCCGCTTTGTCTCCGATCGTCCAAGTACCTAAATGGAGATCAGTTATATGGCTGAGAAGGTATAGGGGAGTCTCAGGATAAGATGGTACAGTAAATTACAACTACCCACCTTCTTGAATTTGCATTCCTATCGTAGTCGCGAGGCGCGTTCCCTTGATCGTTCCCGTAGGACTTCTTCTGGTGTCCACCGTAGCCTGCTTCGCCCCCGCCGCTCATCCTCTGTCGCCAAGCGTAGGTGGACGGGCCTCCCGCTCCAAGAGGAATGGCATTGGCGTTTCCCATCTTCGGGACCTTCGCTGGAGGTGGTTGCGAATGTGGCGGATTCTCGTGACGCGGCCGCTGCTCTACCGAGTGGCGACGGGACTGGTCGTATTGGGGAGCAGGTTGCGGCTTCGGAGGAGCTGGCCTGTACGGCATAGCGACGCCAGTTGGACCAGAATGAGGTTGCTGTGGAGTGTAGAGCGGAGGAGCGGGTGTACGCGCGAATTGCTGCATCGGAGGAGGCGGCGCACTGTAGTTGCTCACAGAAGGCCCGAGAGGCGTCGGAATGTAGATGTTCTGGTGAGCCACGCCATTTCCGGACTGAAAGGAATTGTCACAACTGATGTACCAGTTCTCGTACCTGAGGTTGAGTAGGAATAAGTCGAGAGGGAGTGTAGACCATGGAACCGAAGGACGGAGTCCCGTTGTCGTCGTCGTCCATCTCCATGTCCACCGTCTCAACACTGTCGCGCAACACAGGTTGATGGTTCATCGCTGAAAGTTCAGGAAGGTGGGACAAGTAGCATAAACTGGACATACGTTGATATTCCATCACGGTAGCGAACGGGTCATCCATGGGGTTAGGTGATGGAGCATCTCGAGGAGGAGTGGCCCCTGGGTAGACCCCCGTCCTCTTCATCTCCAGAAGTTCTCGCCTCACTAAGCCGATCCCGGCGAAATACTTGCGATATGCATCTTCCACGACGACCACATCTCGCAGGTGGTTGTTGAAGTAGCGCTTCGCAGTCTCCACATAGCTGAGGAGCGAAGCTGCCCTTTCGGAATGTTCGTCGCACTTCTTCGTAAACGCTTGAGCCCGTTGCATGCAAGTGTTCATTTCCTCTAGAGTCTGGGCACCTTCTTTCTTATCTAGAAGAGAAGAAGAGTATACTGTAAAAGCATTCGATACCCTGCATACCTATGATCTTCGGCTTCAAGTGCTTCGTGAACGAGAAGTCCTCGTGTGCGAGTAGCTTCTGTCCCTTAAAAGTTATCAACGTCGAGTTCTTGTACCCGTCGACTTCGGCTGCCAAGCAGCCCGGATTAAAATCTGCTAGGGTTTCACTTTCCTCTAAATGGCTCACGGATACGGTATTGATGAGAAATGGTGAACTTACGAGCAGCCCTCATGCGCGCGATCTCCTCTTTACTGAAGATCTTCCTCTCCTCGAACAAACCGATCACTCGTTTTATACCTCGTAGGAGCTCATCTCCTGATCTGAAAACAAAGGGTAGATATGTGACTCAGCGAATGCAACTTACTTGGAGATGCTAATGGCAGTGACAATGGGCTCAAAGAAAGAAGAGGTAAAGAGATCCGTCTTCTCCTTCATCTTCGTGCTTTGACAAAGCTCGTTGATAAGATAGAACAAGGCGAGCCGGCGCGTGTCATCGGCTGAAAATATAGACGTGTTAGATCCGGAGTGCAGTTATCCAGGAGGCTTCTATCACTGTCAAGCGCTACTAGAGATTTGTATCTATTGAAGATCACGTATGCAAATACGAGAAGAGCCTTCAAACTTTGAGACAACATAAATCAGGCTTCTCAACTCTTGCCCGGATGGCTAAGAATACTCCTAAAAGGAAATAAGGCTGGAAAGACTTACAGGACTTGTAGACATGCGTCCAAACCCTTGTAATAGCGGGTAGAGATCCTCTGCGGTGTCGGACCCATAGTGCGATGGTTTGAATGCTGTCCGGCGTGTTCTTTATCGACTCGAGGCGTTTCTGCAGAAACTCATCTGTGCTAGAACTCATCTGAAAGGAAATATCGGTCAGACAGACTCAAATAGCGCGCGAAAAGCCAGACGAAGACAACGTCTCCCGCTCTACGAAAGCCGAAAATGGCAAAATTTCTCAACATTCTCAACTTGCCACCGTCGAGATAGTGTGGAAATCTCGTTAATTCGGTCATTCCGTGATTAAACTTCTGCACTGTTCCGTCTATGGCCTTTGCTTTTGAATGTTGTCTGTGTAGTGTCTATGTCTATGGGAGATCAGACAGAGACTGTCTCGCAGACAAACGAGAGCTGTCTGCTGTGCTTGAAGCTTTGCAGAGCGTTTCTTGCAAATATGTGCGACCACCTTTCGTACTTCAGGTGGATTTTGGGATAGAACTAACGTCAACTTCTCCTTCACATTTCCGACATATCCGGGATTCAATGTTGAAAGCGATGCCTCGGGCGAAACCAATGCCCAAACCCAAATTGGTTTGACGGGTCGTCAAACCCAATAACGCGCACCGCTCCTACTTTTCGCAAAGTCGCTGCCTTCAAGTCGTCTAAATCTCATTCTAGATTAACTGTTAAAGTTAAGAATTGGTCAAATCTTTCGGAAAGGAAAAGGAGCTTGTGAGGAATGACTACTGGATCGCCAATTTGCTATTTGTCGTCTAGGTGACATATTTCTGACACACCTCCGGGCTTCAAGGCGTCAAGCCTTCTTATAGGGTTCTTCTTATTCGGCATGCGGCTTTAGGATTGTGTATTCTGTATTCTGGGACCGTAGATGCGCTTCCGTGGACTTTCAGCCCCTCTTTGACTGAAGCTGGTACCTGTATTGCACTATCCGAAGTCCTTCGTTCGCTCCCTCAATATGAACTCCTAATTCCTCCACATTCTTCTCCTAAGTCGTAGTGCAATGTTTACGCCACCAGCCGTGGGAATGCCGCTGTTTTTCCTCGCTACACCGTTTTTTCGACCTTTGCTCTTTGCATCGCCTGCTTTCAGAACAACAACAACGGCGCTCTACCGCAGTCTTCGCAGCTTTGCAAGCACCATCAGAATGGTTTCGCATTTGGATAATGTCGACATTGACCCCAAGGGTACTTTCAAGTACATCCTGATCAAGGTAACATATCCGATGATTTCGTTAATGTGGAACTAGGTTGTAGGTGACGGACAACGATACAAAGGACTCCAAGTTCATCGTTCGGGGATACAAGCGCTGCGGTTACCATGCTGATATCCTGGACGAGGTTATGCGGACGGAGCAGAAGCCAGGACTGGATCTGGAGTTCGACTGTGTGGGAGGAGGTCGAATTCGCCATGAGCCCGAGAAGCAGGAGCTCTTTGTTTATGGATATTCTCAAGTGGGTTTCGAGTAGTTGAATTAACCCTAATCTTCTATTTCAGGGTTACGGTCAAGCCGACCACCAGAGGAGCGTCGACATCATCAAGACCAAGTATCCCGGCTACAACGTCACCTTCTCCAATGAGGGATACTAGATGTTTTGCACCCTT
The DNA here is from genome assembly GCA_000757755.1 of Steinernema glaseri. Classification (NCBI taxonomy): domain Eukaryota; kingdom Metazoa; phylum Nematoda; class Chromadorea; order Rhabditida; family Steinernematidae; genus Steinernema; species Steinernema glaseri. Next base: position 55,234 of record KN171687.1, read on the forward strand.
TTAAGTTGGTTACGCGTATTTGTAAATCATCATAAAATTATTACTTGCCTCCATCTTCTCAAGGGTTCATCGATTCCTCTATGATTTTTCTCCTTTGCGTTTCTCCTTTAAGTGTTCTTTACCGTGTTTCCAGTTGGGTATGAAGTCGATGCTCCACAGAAGATGCTACTCGGCCATCCGCCAAGCAGTCGAGGAGTCAAGTTTATCGAAGAGTTACGATGGTAAACAATGCCACGTGAAGTCGGAAAATACGGAGACAAAGGTTAAATCTATTCTGCAGTTGGAAGTGTCAAACGGTAGGGGAGTTAACGCAGCATGAGACGGTAAATTCTTTTTCAGGGAAGAGGGTGAAGGTCCGGAAGGAAGCCGTGCTCCCGCCAAAGGCAGTGGAGGGACTCCGAAACGCGCTTACGCAGTGCAACCGGCCGCCTAAACAGTTGCAACACGAGGCTGACTTGGTAGGTTTGAGTAGCCCCTAACCCGAGATTTTGCGGATCTTAAGATGTGGGACAAGCTCAGTCAGCGACGGTTCCCAGCGTCTCCTACAGAAGTGCGCGCGGCTCGGAATCAAATTAAGAATAAACTGAGCAGGAATGACGACATCGGTGACTCTGAGGAAGTCTTCAACGAGAAAGTGGTAGGGAGAATCCCTTCGGTCCCCAAGGAAAGCCTCTTCGTTCCAGAAACGTGGTAGAGAGCAGCATCTCCGGCGAGAAGTTGAGAAACTGTTGAAGAAGACTAGCTACAACTGGAAACCGCTGGATTTCGATTCGAAGGAGGACAGTGCCACCTATGCCTTGGCTCGGTATGTGCGACCTTCTTTTCCAACTTACCCAGGATTCTTCAGCTTCTCTGGGAACTACGCAGAGATCCTCCGTGTCCTGCAAGAGTTTAAACGGACGGACTTCGCCCCAGAAACGGTGCTTGACTACAGCTGTGGCGTTGGTTCGGCCTTCTGGGCGGTCAACGAGCTGTACGGAGAACGTGTCAAGGAATACACGCTCGTAGACCCGAACGACAACATCACCAGATTCGCCATGGATATACTTCGAGTGAGCAGGCCGAAACAAGTCTTCTTTCACTGAAAACGATGTTCAGGGCGATGGCAACAATGATGGAAATGCTCTTGTGCATCCAAACATGAACTTCCGAAGGAATCTCGTCCCATCGCTGCAGACGAAATACGATTTGGTGATTGCTCACAGAGCACTGATCGAAGTTCCCTCGATAGAAGCGCGCCACGCGCTCCTGGGAGCCTTGTGGCTCCGCGCAAAGAAGTATCTGGTACTAATCGAAGGAGATCTGGAAGACAGCTTCAAGGCACTAATCGAAGCACGCGACTTCATTCTGACTGCGTCAAACGAGTTGCACTTCGACGAGACGGCCCAGCTTCTGTACGACAATGGGCTGCTCGACGACGAAATGCAGAAGCTGATGTCGAATAAACGAATCAGCCACTACGAGCGCTACGCGATGATCAAAGAAAAGGTAAGCTTCTTTTTTGTTTTTCTTTTCTGTTCTTTTTTCTTGTGCGTCTGCAAAATGTCTACAGACGTCTTTGTCTGTGCTGCGCTGCAAGATAGACGTCTGACTTCATCTGTCCGTCTCTGTCTAGCTTCATCTGTCTTTTGTAACTCATCGCATTGATTTTCAGCTTTCCGAGCAGATAGAACTACCCACCGTTCTCCCCGAAGGTCACGTATTCGCCCCGTGTCCACACGACCAAGGATGTCCCCGCATTTCACTGCAAGGCCCCAGGTAGCGCTAGTCCATGACGTCACCCATTTTCGCAATCCCCTTCTGCTTCAGCAAGCCTTGCGTTTTCTCGACGAAGTGGAGAGACTTCCGAGCCGACGGTAAAACGAGCAAACGGAAGGATGGGACTGCCGGCGGACGCTTCTCCTACGTGATTCTCGAAAAAGGCGAGCGTCCGAAGGGATGCTCCGCTCAGGCAAGGATTCTTGACAAAGTCAAGGGAAACAAGCACACTGTGCTGACGGCTTGCACAGAGTTCGACGGAATTCAGCGATTCACTGTTTCCAAGCGCGCGGGGCCGATATACGCTGCAGCGAAAACCATCCAGCAAGGAGATCTGTCGCCGGTGAATATGAAGACGGTGGACAGGGATTCGGACTACGAATTGTTCGATGACTTGACATCATCCCATTAGATGTAGACGCTCTGTTGTTGTTATACTTGTTATGCTATTATAAAAGATTCTAGGCCAATTCAATGCCACTTGCACAACGAGGAAGACCAAATACCATGTACCCGTAATATTTTAGGTCACTAATAAATCAGTTTTTTAACAAAAACAAGCCGAGTAACAAACAACAACAAAACATTTTACTCTTCGGGGACTTCGATCTCTCCGTTGTTGATGGCGTCGACGACGTCGTGGGGAGCCTGTCCATCGATGGTGCATCCAACAGACTGGGCGGTTCCTGCAATCAATGTAAACTAGTAAACAGCTAGGAATCCATGCAACATACCGAGGATCTCCTTGACGGTTCCCTCAAGCTTGCGGGCCATGGAGCGGGGGCGCATCTGGCGGGCAATGCTCAGGACGGTGTCAAAGGTGATGTTTCCGCTGTGCTTCACTAAAGAACAAACAGATCATGAAGTTAAGACGACATGTTCAATTTAACATGAACAGACAGGACAAGAAGACCTACCAGCACCGGGTACTCCTGTGTACTCTTGCTAGGCCTACTAGCATCCCATCTTATTTTACGAAAAAACAAGAAAAGATGTGGGGATGGGAACACATCGCTTTCCCGACCGCCAACCTATCCTTTTTGAAATTCACCATACCATTCTTGACCTTCTTGCGATCGCGAGGGGGCTCCTTGAGCTCCTTGATGATGAGCGTCGCAGCCGAGGGGACAACATCAACCTTGGCCTGACGGTTCTGGATGGTGAGCTTGCAGGTGACCTTAAGTCCCTTCCAGTCCTGGGTGGCCTTGGCAATGTCTTCTCCGATCTTCTTGGGAGACAGACCGAGAGGACCGACCTTAGGAGCGAGGGCCGAGGTGGCACCAACTTCTCCTCCGACGCAGCGGAGGTACACTGAAAAACACGAACATGAGCATCAAGGAAACGCAAGCAAAAACCTTACCAATCTTGATCTCGGTGGGGTCGAACTTGGGAGGCATGGTTGGAGTGAGACCGTCTGGATCACGGGTTCAAATACAAAGCAAAAGACGTCGCGAGCGGCCGCTTCCACAGCGTTAGGCCGCGGACGCGATCGTACGGTTGCGATAATGTCGGTGCGAGACGTGAATTTGGTTTGTCTGATGGCTGGTATTCCCCGACCTTTTCAAAGGTTCGGCCAAGCGGACACGTCTCTCGTGTCGAATGTCGCCGTTTGATGGCCCTGGTGTGGTTCCGGCTCGGCGTCGTTAGGATGGTCTCTGTGGAGTGATCCGTGTCCACGCGCTGCAGTTTTGTCACTGTCACCATGTGGTTGGTGTGAAACGGTGTCCGGCTGGTCCTACAGTGGGTGAGACGCTTGTTGGATTGTTGCCAGGGAAACACGTTCCGCTGTTGGCTGGAGAGTGTTTGCTGTGGAATATGGTGGAAGTTTCGGGTCCTTAGATTTGTTTGTCGTTCCGATGTGTCTCCGTCCCATGACATGACCCGAAGCTGATATTTTCTTGCAATTTTCCGCATTATTTTTGCCACTTGGTCCAGAAGTAGCTGGACCCGATTGTGACTTCTGTGTCTTTGCCATTTACACTGCCTTCTGTTGGACCCAAAGGCAATTTGAGGGAATCAGTCAACTACCTCAATCTCAGCAGCGATAACGCAGACAGCTCTTGCAAAACGAGACGTCTAACACGTGTTCGTCTCAATTGAGCAGTTTACTCTGAAACAGACAGTCATTGTTAAGTGAGACGTCTGATATGAGTCAGTCGGTTAATCCCTCAAAGTGACCATCCTTGCAGCGGAAGAGTCCTTCTGCGTCGTGTACAGTACATATCTGCTCCGATGAAGCCATTAAAGACACGTCCCGCGCGTGACTCTGACGTGTGCGCTTTCATAATGTGCACTGTTCAGATTTTGCCGAAAGGCACGAGAAGTCAACTCCACAATCTCGTGCAATCATGACGACGGCAGTGGAGATGGCGATCGAGAAGATCGACGAAGTGAAATCGCGATTGGGAAGGTAGGCTTCGGAATCGGAAACCCTCTGAACATCTTCTTTAGAACATTGGGAACTCCTATGAGACTACGGGATCTTATCCGTCAAGTGCGAGCTGCTCGTACTGCTGCAGAGGAACGCGCTGTCGTGGATAAAGAGAGTGCCAATATCCGTGACACCTTCCGCGACGATGACAGCCCCTGGAAGTGTCGGAACATCGCGAAGCTCCTTTACATTCATATGCTTGGTTATCCCGCCCACTTCGGACAGGTGAGTAGTTTAAAAGTAAGCATTGAGACGGTGGAATTTTGCAGATGGAGTGCATGAAACTTGTTGCCCAGCCCAAGTTTACGGATAAGCGGATAGGATACCTCGGTGCCATGCTACTTTTGGACGAACGATCGGAGGTCCACCTTCTGGTGACAAACTCGCTTAAAAAGTACATTTCTCGGGCGAAGCCACGTTGTATCGAAAATTTTTAGCGATCTTAACGCTTCCACACAATTCGTCACCGGGCTCGCTCTTTGCACGCTCGGCTCCATTTGCTCCGTGGAGATGTGCCGTGACCTGGCTGGCGAAGTCGAGCGCCTGGTTAAGTGTAGCAACACGTATTTGAAGAAGAAGGTGAGCTTCATAAAGAAGAACTGTTGGTAATTGAAAGATTTTAGGCAGCGCTGTGTGCTTTCCGTATTGTCCGTAAGGTCCCGGAACTGATGGAAATGTTCATCTCTTGTACCCGCTCGCTCCTCGGAGAAAAGAATCACGGCGTCCTGATGGGAGGGATCACCCTTGTTTCAGAGATGTGCGAGAAGAGCCCTGATGTTCTGAACCACTTCAAAAAGGTCCGTTGCACATTAAAATCCTGAAACAATCGCCAGTTTTAGCTGGTCCCCAACCTTGTCAGAATTTTGAAGAACCTTCTGATGAATGGATATTCTCCGGAGCACGACGTCACTGGCATTAGCGATCCATTCCTGCAGGTATGGTTGAAGAACAATACGACATTTGTAGTCTTGGCTTTTAGGTTAAAATCTTGAGACTCCTCCGTATTCTCGGGAAAAACGACGCAAAGGCGAGTGAGGACATGAATGACATCCTCGCACAGGTGGCCACCAACACGGAAACGACGAAAAATGTTGGAAACGCGATCCTGTACGAGACTGTCCTGACGATCATGGCGATCAAGAGTGAGAGTGGCCTTCGCGTGCTGGCCATCAACATCCTCGGCCGATTCCTGTTGAATCCCGATAAGAACATCCGTTATGTTGCCTTGAACACTCTGCTCAAAACAGTCTCAATCAACAATGATGCTGTCCAGAGGCACAGAACCACCGTCGTCGAATGCCTGAAGGACCCAGATATTTCTATCCGAAGGTACGGTAATCTCCTGGATACCGTATCCCAAATACTCCTTTAGACGCGCCATGGAGTTGTGTTTCGCTCTTATTAACAAGCAGAACATCACGAACATGACGAAGGAGATTCTTACATTCCTGGAGACCGCCGATCCCGAGTTCAAGTCGGAGTGCTCGTCGAAGATGTACGTCGCCACGGAGCGTTACTCCCCGAACTACCAGTGGCACCTGGACACTATGATCAAAGTGCTTCAGCTTGTGAGTATACTTTTCCCAATCCCGCTCAAGAGTATGATGTTCTAGGCCGCGAACTATGTTCCCGACGAGGTTGTCAGTTGCATGATCCAACTCATCTCCTCGCACACCGAGCTCCAGTCGTGTGCCGCCATAAAGCTCTTCCGCGCCGTTCAGAACGATAATCTGAATGCCCAACCTCTGCTTCAAGTGGCCTTCTGGACTATCGGCGAATTCGGAAATTACCTCACTCAAACGGACGATGAAAACGGCAGCGTCACCGAGGATGAAGTCCTTCATGTGTTCGAACGGGTTCTGCCTAGTAGTCTATCTACCGTGATCACCAAGGCTTACGCCATGATGGCTCTTGCGAAGTTGGCAACTCGGTTTGTGAACACCGGACCTCGCATCGAAGCTTTGGTCCGTCAGCATCAAGGACATCTGAATCTCGAACTTCAACAGCGCTCCGTTGAATTCACAAATTTGCTTCGCAACGACCAGTTGAAGTTGGTTGACTTGATCATGTCCTTATCATAGAGTGAATTGTAGATATGGTCTCCTGGAACCAATGCCAGTGATTCTACACAATTCACTTAACGCAGCAGCTGCCCCTATTGACGAGTCCTCTTCTACTGAATCAGCTTCTATTGAGAAGACGCCCGAAGGACCGAAAGATGCCATTATCGAGGATTTGTTGGGAGGTGGAGAAGAAGCAGCCATTGCCGCTCCAGCGAAGTCCGCTGCCTTCGATCTTCTGGATATCTTTGACAGCTCAGGGAGTAGCCAGCCTGCTCCGGCTCCTTCCAACGGAGGAATCGCTGACCTGTTGAATAGTGAGTTTGAGGCGAGTCTTCTATCCTTGCAAAGGGGTCGTTTTAGGCGACTTCTTTGGAGGCGCCCCTAACTCCGTTGCCCCGAAGACATCAGCAGCGCCTGCTTCTGCTGATCCATTTGGGCTGTTCGATGGACTCGGTGGATCCGCTTCCAACGGCTCGAGCAGCGTCGTGGCCGAACCTAAGGGAGTTCTGGCCATAAACGCCAATGGAATCGAGGTGCAGCTGTATGTCGACTCTGACTTCAGCGGCAATGGACAATGCACTGTTCGTCTGGTGACCTCCAACAACAACCCCGTCAAGATCGAACAATTCCGCTTCCAAGCAGCTGTCACGAAGTCCTTCCAAATCGAGCTTCTACCCCCATCAGGAGAAACGCTCTCTGCAAACGGGGACACTACGCTCACTCAACTAGCGAACATCAAGAGGATATCTGGTGGTCAACAGGTAAGTCCTGTCAATCTTTTCAAACTTGTCAACGTATCGTTTTAGCTTAAAATGCGGCTTAAGGCAAGCTACGTGATGAATGGATCGGTCCACAACATCCAGGGTGACGTCAGCTCCTTCCCTGGATTATCTGCCTAGTGCTTAGAACAGATTTCGATGACACGGATAGAAGAGTTTAACATGGCCGATTCTGTTTGTAAATCCGAACTGTACATTTATCTTAATGTTGTGATGGCGCCGTAGTCTTCCTTATGGCTATTTGTGTATTATTGTTTATAATGTTATAGTCCACCAATGAGTGATTAATTTATTTTTAGTATGATTCCGTCACTAAACGCTCTGTGATCCTTGTCACTGTTTGAATCTTCTTTGAAAGCTCGCGGGGATGAAGGATTCATGCGTCGTCTTCACACTAGGAGCATTTTTGTCCATGTGAACACTGAAGTAGGTGCCTTCCGGTGCTTCTCGGAGCCGTTGTCTAATGGCGACGAGAGCTTGTTGAAGACGTGCGAGCTCAGAAGCAGCCTTTTCATCCGAATCCGGAGATGACGTAACGCTGAGAAGCTTCACTTGGGTGAGCTCACTGCGATGGCACGTTGCTCGGACGACGGCCTTCCGCTGCTCCAGATACAAAACCGTCGGGGTTTCGTTATAAGGCACGGGTCGAATCGGGCGTCCACCGAAGGGCGTCACTTGTACTGGATCTCCGTCTACAGAAAACAGCTCTTTTAGGACATCTTTTGAGTCGCGCTTACTTTCGTCCACACAGTCGATCTTCGTCGCGTACGCGAATCGAGCACTCGATTCGGTCGCCTCGCCACACGAGTACACCATGTAGAACTCGTCGCTTTTGTCCGTCGGCTCCTGTATCCTTCATGGTGAAAGGTTACGGTAAGGGTACGGTACCTTTGCGAGACACTTCTCACTGACGTAGTCGCGCAACATAAGGTGTTGGTAGATGCTGTGCTTGTTCGATTCGCGATTGTCCCATTTCGTTTCGCAGAGGAAGATGACCCCTTGGAACTTGCAGCAGACGACTGGTCGTCCCTTCGGGAGACGAATTAGTGTTCCGCGGAGAGAAACGAATTCAGCGCCGAGTAGGAACTGAAAAGGTACGGTAGAAGAAGTCAGTCTGGAGGACAGTGTGGTGCAAGTGCATCTTTGTCTGCAAATGGTCTCGAATGTGAGACATAGACAGTCTGATGTAGACACGACCGTTCTGGCTTCTCTAAACATGACAAATGAGAATTTACCCTTGCAAAACGAGACATAGACGCTGTCGTTATAGACATGCTGTCTGAATACTAGAAGCTGCTAGAATCCTTCCGCGTTGCCTTCTACGATCCAAACAAATAAGACGACTCACCTCCTTGAGAGCCTTTCCCTGTGGCGCGGCTTGCTGTATCCATTTCAGGAAAGTGGGGAAGCGTTCATTCTTTAATTCCGTGCAGAAGAAGTTATCGACGTCTTTGAGAAGGTCTATCGGGAGACCCGGCTGGGGCCCAGGAGCACACTTGAAGACTTCTCTCCTCAAGAAGGCCTTCGCGGTGTTCACGTCGATCACTGTCGAGGTGTCGCGAATAGAGAATTCGCCGACCTTCCGGGGATGCTTTCCGAAATCCTCGGGAACGTCGTCTTCTTCGCTTTCTTCTACCTCGATGATCTCATCTTCTTCTTCTTCCGACGAAGATTCTACGACAGTGGCGCCTAAGCCAAACCGGATGCGCGCGATCTCTTCTATGAGAAGGTTGATGCGCTCCTCGTTTTTCTGGACGATCGACTGCTTTTCCAGGAGAATTCCTTGGAGTTGGGCGAGTTTTTGCGAAGAAATCATGGTGAGTTGAAAGGGACGACACCACAGGATAGGAAATACCGAAGAAGACGGCGATAAGGGCGATGGGAAGTGTTTAAGTAGTAGAACGACGGAATCGATTGGTGCCGCAGCGGAAATGGAATGAGGGGTTTGTAATATGGTGAAATCACCTTTCCGAATGTTGCTTGCAACGTTTGTATCGCTGTTTGTCCACAGTGGCAGGAAGTTAAGCATGCTAATAATCATCGATAAGGGGATTATCGCCCGATGAGGTACATAAGAACAATGGCTAAACTGTTGTAATTGTTTGGGTATGTTAGAAGTGAGAAAGGGGACGCAAATTGGGGTTATAAATTATTTATTTCGAGGCAATAGAATAGCAATAAACGGATCGGCACAATAGAATAAGAATAGGCAAATCGGCGCAATACAATAGCAATAGGCGAGTCAATAACGGCGATAGCGAGCTTCCTCGTGGCGACGGTGGCGAGGGTCCTCCTGGCGATGGCGAGCTTCTTCAGGTTGGCGGCGTTCGAAGCGGTCGCTCCTCTCCTTGGAGTGGTGACGATCCCGGCGTCCGTCCTTCGAAGAAGAGCGGCTCTG